>JACJUY010002993.1:30450-81739 GCA_014220935.1 Platorchestia sp. MABIK | reverse complement strand
TGCCTTCACTTTTCGTCTGCCTTCACTTTTCGTCTGCCTTCACTTTTCGTCTGCCTTCACTTTTCGTCTGCCTTCACTTTTCGTCTGCCTTCACTTTTCGTCTGCCTTCACTTTTCGTCTGCCTTCACTTCTTGTCTTCCTTCTCTTCTTGTGCTCTTGTATTTCTCATCGTGTTCTATTCATTAGACCCATTATCTTTTCTCCCGTTTCTTGCATACTATTTACTTTGCGGAACAATTCTTCTGCCAATCAAGGTAGTAATTTTGACTTCCTCTCACTTTTCTTTCATGAAGCTGCAGTTTCCATGCATGCAAATCCTTATTGTCACACAGCGATGTTCACTTCAGGCGCATCATGTTGCGTGTGGTGCAGTTATGCTGTCTCAGGAACTTCTAGTATGCCTAACGCCATTTAAGAGAATGGGACAAATTGTTTTTAGATGATGAGGTGGAAAGTTGAATTCAGCTGATTCATTTATTGCTTAATCAATAGAGCAAGTTGAATAAAATATTACGCTCTGAAATATCTATTCCTTACAAAATTAGATGTCAGTTTTTGCTGATAAAACTGATTTAGAATAGAAACTCACCATTGTTATTTGTCTCTGCTGTTAGATGTGTGAATGTCGTGTTTCTGTTGAGCAGCAGGTGCACATCCAGGACTCGGACATCTGCAGCCAGGAGGCGCGGGTCGACCAGATCCGGTCTCGGCTGGAGCGAGCCATCCGGCAGGTGGTGCTCGCCAGCTCCAGCTGTTGAGGTGGCAGGCGGTGCTGGCCAGCTGTTGAGCTGGCAGGCGGTGCTCGCCAGCTGTTGAGCTGGCAGGCGGTGCACTAGCTCTAGCTGTGGAGGGCCTTCATCTGGCTGCTGTCATCATCTGCCTTCCATCTGATCATTTCATCGTTTGTATTCCCCCTCGCTGGTGCGGCAACACCTCGCATCAAGGGAAGCATGTCACATGCTTAGGAGCTTTTCTGCCTCCTGGGCCACGGCTATGTAGTCATGTTGTAGTTCGGTGGGTGGCAGTACCACGGAAGCGCTACGACTTGGAATGCTTTTCTTTCGTATTGTCTTGTGAAATGAACACTTTAATCAACATAGGAAAAGAATTGTGCTCGTAATTTACACTACACTGCCAAGCGTAACTCCCCTAGCTTTGATAATTTATGGTGTTCACATGTCTTACTTTAGGTTGGTGATCATTGTAGGTAGGTACTATTGCTCCTAGTGAGTTTTTCTGTTATCATTAACTCAGTGGCTATCTCTAGTAGCCTCAAGTGATAGATAAAAATTTTCATCCAACAAATCTAATGCCATTAATTATTGATACTTTAAAGCTCTGTGGACTCCAGAATTTTGGGAAAAATAATTTTGCAGTATTACCCGAGCAGCACATGACTTGTTATCCAGCAAGTCGTCAGTGCTGAATGTAGTTCCAGGAGCTCTTGAGCAGCCGTGAACAAGTTTAAGACAGCCTACATTTCAGTGTGTATGTTGCTGTCTCTGATTCGTTCTGTGTGTCTGCAACAGGAAAGTAAACATTGTAAAGTGAATTTGATAAACCTTGCACCAGCAAGGTTGCTAGTTGTGGACCCAGCCAGTCCGTAGAGGTACATATCGTTGTGGCCATCGTCGACTTCTTACATCTGTTCCTCAATCGTCAGTGTGCCGGCAGTTGCATAGTGTGCGTCGTCTAAAGCTTTTCACTATTTATTTCCTTTACTTGAGGGATCTGCGTCCTAATTGAACTCCTTTTTGTTTTGACAACATACAGAATTCTTTGTTTTGCAATTTCGAGGGTAATGACAAATGTTTTTTTTTTTTTTAAATTTGTGGAGTAAAATAATTAATAAAATATTTAGGAAAATAATCCTCAAGAGTTTCATACTTCACGTAAGTTTGACTATCCGTACTATTTCATTTATTTTCATATATTCAAGGATAGCTTGCCATCCTTCAAGTCAAGATGATTCCAGGCCGAAATGAAAGCAAAATATTGGATTGTCTTCGGCGGCTGCAAATCAACTTCAATTTTAATTCCTTTCAATTTGAAAATCTCCTCAAGCTGTCAATGTTTGCAGATACTTGCGAATACAGGCTTATATTTCTCCTCTTTGTAATGCCACTATTAAAAGCATTTCAATATTACGAAGACTACTGTTCTTTAAAAATAGAGCAATACGGGTCATAAGTAAAATTATCAATAAAAACATTGCTAGGGCACAAACGCTCATATAGGAAACTACTGTCGAAAACACTGCTAGGAAGAGAGACGTCGTGTTACGAATCCGAGGTCTTCCACTTCAGATATCGCAACTGAATTGTAAATATCTCCTCGCCGTGTGGGGCAGGTTGGTTATGTGGACAGTTTCGCTAATTTGACCATTCTAAAGTTGTTGAAAGCATTATGGCATTAGTTGACGTTTTACCTAGAGCGCGTACATGCATCGATGTGATGGAAGTTTTATCTAAATACATCCCAGAAAAAGAAGCATTCAACACCGTTAAGTTTGGAAACTATTTTTTTAGCAATCCAAGACAATGTCAGAACGTCTAACTGTTAATGAGCGTGCCCAGCTAGCGGCACGCTCGTTTAGAATTAGACGTCATGACATCTCTATGGGCCTTCGAATTTGAATAAAAAAAAAATCTGAAAAGAAAAACAAGAACACTTGAACTGTCGTGCATTAAGGAACATGTATTAAAATTAAGAACAAAAAATAATGACATGTGAAAAAATCAGTTTTTAAAATAATGAGCTACTTTTCAATCACCCTGTAGTTATGACATGTTAAATATCATGTTATCGATGGAAATTTCTGCTGTTAGTAGGTTTCTGAAAGAGCCGTGATAATAATAATTCTTTATTTCAGTGTTCATTCTCACCTTTGATAAATTTCAGAGGTTAATGTTTTTTAGAACATTCCTTATTATATTTGTGCGATATTCTCTCAAAAATTTAACGTGAAAACCTTTCCCCATGTGTTATTGACTGCTAGCACGCAAGGGTCTAAAATTCTGCCACCTTGCGCTGCTTTTTTGTGACTACCGCTCTCGTCGTGATAGTGCTGAACTGCGAAATGGTGATCTGAAGATCTTGATGCTAACTCTAGTTGCTGGATCTGGAACCATGAAATCGGACAGTGACTGCATAACCATAAAATGTATCATAAAAGTGACAATATCATTTTTAAGTTAGTTTTGTTTTAACTGTAAATTTGAGTCGGACACCATGGCTATGTTCAAATAAGTGCACACTGACTAGTTATGAAAAATGAGATAAGCTTGCGCGTTATGTCCTATGTTGAATTCAATTTGAATTCGGCGCAATATGTCCTATGTTGTCGAAGCGCTAGTAAACTTTGCACTATTAAACCCGAGCTAAAGGTTAGGTAGGCCTTCTTTTTGTTAAAATAACATAGGTTTTTGTTTTGTAACGGACCAACTATTTTTCGGTTCACTGCTGTCCTGTTTTTTCAACACCTTCTAATTTCTTCTTCAACTTTGATCTTGCTTCATGAACTTCTTTCTCATCTTACTGTTTCTATGCCCTTTCTGCATAGATTCCACGTTCCCTTAACTTCATATTAAATGGTGCCTTCTTCCTTTCTCTCTTTGGATCTCATTTGTTGAGGATAGGGTGGCTTAAACTAACTAATAATCTAATCTTTGAACTATTAAATGTTTTTTTAAATTTTGGAAAGAAAAAGTTTTCCCTATCAGTTACCCGTAACACCCCTGCGATCACAGCCATGTCGAAGACGCAGGAATGACGGTTGACAAGCTGCAGATGCATCACAGGCCTGCCGAGGGCAGCGGTGTCGCTTAGCGCACACCGTGTACCAGTCTTCCGTGCTCGTTGTGTATATTGTTATCTCTCCTGGTAGTTGAACACTTTGTGAGCCAAGTAACACATCTCACCGCTTGAAGTGTTCACTTACTTGATTGCCTTGTTATTGATGGCCAAATGTGTAAATATCTAATTTACCAGTTTTAGTGCGGCTTTTTCGTCTTTAAGATATTTAAAAATGGTGTCATCATATTTCCAACTGAATTAGTGAACAATTTTTGGCTATTTTTAATTTGATCTCGTGTTCGTTGAGTTATGAATTGCTCAAATGTGAAATCACTAGTGCTGTTGCTGAGATGCGCTTGTGTGGAACATTTTGAAATGTGTGTGCACGCAACATTCTTCCAGCTGAGGCAGTCCGTAGAGGATTATGAACATGTTATTTACATCCTATGGATTTCCAGGCATTTATGTGAGGTCCCAAGCTAACGGTTAGGTAAGTCTTCCTCTTGTTGAAATAGAATAGGTTTTTTGTTTTGTTACGGACCATCTTTTTTCGGTTCACTGCTGTCCTGTTTTACAGCACCTACTACTTTCTTCTTCAACTTTGATCGTGTTTCATAATCTTCTTTCTCAACTTACTGTTTCTATGCCCTTTCTGCATAGATTTCGTGTTCCCCAACTCCATACTAAATGATGCCTTCACATTTCCTCTCTTTGGATCACCTTTGTAGCGGATAGGGAGGCTTAAACTAACCAATGATCTAATAATCTACTTTCTTTTTTATTTCTTATCTTGTTTCATGAACTTCTTTCCCAACTTTACTGTTTCTATGCACTTTGTGTGTTGATTCCGCTTTGCCACACTTAATGGTGTCTTCCTCCTTCCTTTCTTTTGAACGTCTTTGTTGCGGTTAGGGAAACTTAAACTATCATCTAATCTAATTTCCAGGCATTGCTGATTTTCCCTGCTTGCCTTGAAGGGTCTGATATGTGACGAAATTCTCCATTTGTGTTGGTGTTATGATGGAAATGATAACAGAATATCATTTTCCTTTTTTGATTTTCCCCTTAAGCCCCTTCAGGGGGAAATACAACTATTGTGTGTAAGGGAATTAGCGCTCCCAAAGGAAAAAATGAGGTCCTATGCTGAAGGTTAGGTAGTCCTTCTTTTTGTTTTGTAACGAACCATCTTTTTTGGGTTCATTGCCGTCCTGGTTTCCAGCACATTTTACTTTCTTCTTTAACTGTTTTCTTGTTCCGTAAACTTTTCCCTAACTTGCTGTTCTATGCGCATGGGTTCTTGTGTGAAAACTGACCTTGTGCATAGATTCCCCGTTCCTTTAATTCCATACTTTATGGTGCCTTCATCCTTCCTTCTTTGAAACACTTTTATAATGACCAGGAAGGCTTAAACTAGCTTTTATTTTTATCTATTTTTTTGCTTATCTTAGCCTTTTCAAATGCCGGCTCTCATTCATTCATTCATTCATTATCATCTTGTTATTTGTATTTGTTCATATAATGTATGAATTTATTTTGTAAGTGTTGTGTCTTGAAAAGGATAAATTGTAGATAATTCAATCCCTGGTTTACTTTCAACCCTGACCTCAAGACTCTTCTGCCTATCGCTGCTAACACAGGCTGTCATTTTTTAAAGCTCTCCTCGCGCCATCCTGAGAAGATTCTCCTTACAGGCCGAGGGGTTTCGGTGTAGGTCGGGCGCTCGGTTGTAAACAGGTAGCACGCTTGCCAGTGATTTAGCGTTGGATCTTATGCAACCGAGATCTAAACAAGAACCTAACGACCATCAAACAAAACACTGACACAACCTGATGAAGAGCCCAGAAAACATATCCACGAGTACCGTGAATCGCAACTGAAATCACCTCTGTTACGGCTGCGGTGGTTAATTTGGAAATATAATGATGCTAATTTCTGTCTGTCATACGTATGCTGTTTCATTTATGAATTACCCCCGCTCGGTCTATAAAAACATTTTCGGGAGCTTTGTTTCACTTTGCGCTTTTTAGAATGAAAGCCTTATGAGGTAAGCCTTGCCTCTCTCTCTTCCCCTGGCTCACTCGTGTTGAGATGTTGCTGGACCTAACCCCTCAAGGAACAGAGGAAGGTTTAGCCAAGGCTGAGCTTAATGACAAATGAAGCTTAAGCTAACTTTAGATGTAGTCTAATTGATATCCCTCAGTGACCTATTTCCCGTTTCTTAAATTATTCATTCTGCATTTTCTCTTGATACTTCTCAACATCAAATCATAAACTAATATATTTCCCCTCAATTTGCTACTAATGTCTTCGTCTTGATAATAGCAACCACTACAGCTCAAGTGCTTGGCCTTTCCATCACGATTTCCCTAGTGCGCTCTCCCCAAAAAACTGACATCATAAGCCCTTGTAGGGGAGAATTCACGCGCCATAAAATATTCTTTGAAGTTTCATCGTGAATGTTTCCTGCAAGCGGAGTCTGGGTAAACGAAAGACGAGGAGCAGAAAGAGAGACTAGATGACGCTGTCTCAACGCTTTTCTGCGTTAGCTCTTCTGAATGACGATTTTAGCGAGCATGGAGCATCAGTGGTCTTCAAGCGTACGTATTAAGTCAGTGGTGCCTCCAAGCGTACCTGATGCGCATCAGTGGGGACTTCAAGCGTACCTGATGCGCTTCAGTGGTGGCTTCAAGTGTACCTGATGCGCTTCAGTGGTGGCTTCAAGTGTACCTGATGTGCTTCTGTGGTGACTTCAAGCGTACCTGATGCGTTTCTGTGGTGACTTCAAGCGCACCTGATGCGCGCCAGCAAGTCACAACGAAGGATAAAGAAACGCCCACGACCTTAGTAAATCACGTCTAATGTTACTCAGATCAAATAAAATAATGCCATGAAATTACCAAAATTAAGAGCTGAAAGAAATTTTAAATTAATGTCCCTATTTCAGCAAAATTTTCGTCCAAAAAACAACGATTGTGTAAGGCAAATAAGATGAGTGCACAATCAACTTCCTTATCCATTTGAAATTTTCGTTCTTGCGCTCGTTTCTTATCCCGTTACACTTAACGAATTTTGTCATGATATTTAGCCAACACTTTTAGCTGGGAAGCTGTTCCTGCAGTCGAGAACAGATGTTGTTTCATCGCATTCGGCTGTAATTTATAAAGAAGGTAGAGGGCATCAAGCTCGACGTAGCTGGAGGGGAGTTATTGCTTACTACTATGTACTTGTTCTCAGAAAGTAACATTCAGTTCGACTTGAGGCTTACATTTTGATCGAAAAAAGAGCGACCCGAGAGGCGATGTCACCTGACCTTCAGTTTCCCAAGAAATCGTATACGAATAATTGTAATGCTCTTGACTCACGAGTATCCACTAAAGCGATTTTTCATCAGTTTTTCTTTGAATTTGCTGTCCGCTGTCAAAAACCTGGATTAAAGAAACATGCCTTTCGTATTGTCTAGCGATAATCTATTCTCTATAGTGTTATTCAATCTTGGTGGAGATATTTGAGTAGAGACCTCACTGCTCACCTTGGCTTGTAATTGCCACATCAGTAGAGAGAACTGTGATACGATTGTGTGTTGTGCGGACATAGCAGTTGTGTGTGCGCTGATTTCAGGCAAAAAATAAGACACTTGCATCCGAAAATTTTGAAAATTTTCATGTTAACGAGCACATTAGTACGTAATGTGTGTGAAATTATTAATGTTCGACATCAATAATCAACATGGTAACGTTAGCTTAGTATATTTTCACATGACTCAATTTTGAACATTACATTAAATTTTTTGTCGCCATACACATAGTAGTAAATTTCTACAGCCTGAATTTCAAGATCAAGAATAGTAGTGCTACGGCCAAATCATTCGAATACATAGAGCACAGGCTAAACTTCCGATTTTTGTTACTTTCAGTAATATTTGGCTAGAGTGATGAAGTAATTTTAACTAATAGTGCTTCATGTTTTATTCGAAAATTCCTACAAAATGAACCTGACATCACATATTTAGAAATAGAAACACAATTGACGTTTCCCAATGCCTTCTGCATGTCAAATTTCATCACACCATTGAGTTTTTCTTTACACTATTCTTATAATTGATACAAATCTCACTTAAAAATAACTTTTAATGAAATGAAAAACTTTTCAAAAATTGTTGCTTTCTTGCAAGTTGAGAAACCTGAATTAAGTGAAAACCGACGCAGATTTTAAACTTAGCAATCTAATGCAGGAAACGAGATTGGCAATTTTAAACAAGCCGTGTGATGGAAATACGTCAGTGGAGCTATTGACGTCGATCAACTTGAAAGTTCGAGTAGTTGTCAGTACAGTGACCACAAGAAAGTTTACATTTCCGACCTATACAAATCTACGTAAGTAATTTTACCAATAGTTTTCTCTTATGTTCCCGTCATGGAAATGGTGGGAACCTAATGGTACCTAATGCGCTAGAACCTGCCTCGCTCTCTCCATTCCCGAACACACTAAGCTGCAGTGAGCTGCTTGAGCTCGATGAGAAGAAATATCTAATACACCACTGATTAGTGACTTGTTTTTTGCATATTCGTCTACAATTCGATGCATTTAAGTAAGCAGAAGGAGTTTTCCTGAATTTTAGTCAAAAAACTTAGTCCTCTTCCTGTTACAGCAGGAAATGTCAGTACTACGTGTGACAGCTGACACTAGTGACAAAGGTGACACCAGTTAGAACCTGTTAAAAGCAGCCGTCGTGCGTGGTATCACTAAGGAACCGAATACTGGAGCTCCAACGAAACTTCTAATCTCACTGCTATAATTCTGAAATGAAAAGTAAAATCAGATTTCGTCATAACAGTCGTCGGCATAACAAAAATCATGTTCTTGAAAACGTCGAAATGAGAACGATCCAAAATTAACTGGAGAAGGATCGGAAAATGTTTGACGTGTCGGTACGAAGCCCTTGCTCACTGAGCCAATAAAGAGATCCCTCACGATTTCTGCGACGCATACATGGGTCGAACAAGAGAGCAGAGACGGATGATGATTTTCAGTGACGAAAGTACGCTCAGATTGGTCAAGATTGTTAAAGATCGTTCGTCGCTCCAAGGCAGTGAGCAAGTACGACCCGCAGTGAGAGGTTTAAATAACGTGACAGCCAGGCATAACGATGGTGTGGAGTACCTTTAGGGTAACAAAGACAAGGACGGGCTTCCTATTCTCCTTCGATGAAAATAAAGTCACTGAGTATGGAAGGGCCTTATTTGAGTTTTAATGTCAAAGCGTTCATTTTCATTGATGCATTTTTGCTGCCACTGAGCCTTCTGAATTATTGCATGTTCCGAAGCTCAATTGCAAGGATAATGAATTGCTTCCTCTAAATTAAATGTGAGACCACATACTAACCCAGTAAATGAAGTTGACAAGGAAGAAAGATAGAGGGAACGCGATCCTTGAAAACCGGTCAACGACTATGGCTTTTGCTCTCCTCTTGGCGGCCCCCGTCAATGCCTCAGTAGTTGGATGAGCCTGCTGGGGAGGAGGTGGTGGAGGAGGAACTTTGAATTCCCCGGATCCTTTCCTACTAATCATACTTTCTCGACGGCTCGGCATTCTCAAATTCTCGCTCATGTAGGTCCCTGGTCCATCATCTGCTTCTCTGTCCGCCTCAAATCGCTGGTCTCGGTTTGGTCGGAAGAAGTCAGCGTGAAGAGAAGTTTTTCGAACAACTGTCTCGTCGAAGTCACCATTCTTTTGCCTTACGGAGTGACGGGAAAATGGTCCGACCGATAAAGAACGGTTGTGTGTTTGCGAATGCAGAGTTCTCAATCCAGAACCTTGGGGAGGTGCTTGTATATACAGCGCTTCACAGTCCGGGAGATGGGGCTGCGATATACTGCTGCTCTCTCGCGGTCGCCGCAAGTTACCAGCCTTCATTCGCGGCTGAAATGTATCGGACACTTGATGGCCGCATTTGTAAGTAATTCGAGAACTTATGGGAGATGAGTGCGTGCCTCCGACTTCTTGAGCAAAGCTGCTGGTGGGTAAGTCAGGGTTTTCTGAACTGCCGTCGTTGTCGTCTCCAATTTTGGGGCTGACTCGAGTCGTGGCGTAAGTCAGCACTGGAGAAGAGGAGTGAGAAAGCCGCAGCTGCTTTGCCAAACATGCGAGTCTTCCATTTTCCTGAAAAAAAAATAGAGGAAAAGAATCTTAGTTCATAAACTAAGTACAATGAACTTACAACTTACATTGAACTTACTGTTATAGCCCTTGTGTGGAAAATAGGCCTTTTTTGGTTAGATTAAATGTGAGCAATAGAATTGATCAAAGTACTAAAAAACATAAAATAGAGGGTAGTGTATACGCACGAAGAGAATACTGAATATATTTGTAGTTGTAAATTAGATTAAACTTAGAAGCAATGGGCATTTGCTAGAATCTTAATCTGTCATTTGCCACAGTTACCAGAGGTAATCTAAATATATTTGTTCATTGAAATTCTAAGACGTTTCAAATGTAATTCAACTCAATTTTCAATATAAGGGCATTCTGATGTGATATGGGGAATTTTCACTCCGAAGCTAACGTTAATCTAACTCTATTTGTTCAAATTTTCCCGTTCTCGACACGCAAACCGTTCCGAGTGGAAGTCGCGTACCGTAAGTCTGTGTCGCAGTGGGACTTCAAATTCGCCCGAATTTCTGTCCCGGCCGCTGATGTCAATCGACCCCACGACGGAAGACCTCTTCTTGGACTTGGCGGGGTCTGAGGCAGGCGCTTTGGGGGCCTGGGGTCCGTCGGGCCCGTCCCCGAGCACGAAGTTCACGAGGGCGTACTCCATCAGGGCCAGGAAAACGAAGCTGCAAACCAAGGAAGCGAGGAAATTTCGTCGTCTTTTCCCTACTGCCTATGACTCCAAAATTATGGTAAAGAAAAACAAAAGTGGTAAAGAAAAACACGAAACCTATACAAGTTTTAAAAATAGCTATGCATGATTGTAACATTTGCACTAAAAACAAATAACGTTGCAATTGTAACTCATAACGTAAGATTATCTTCGTGCACTGTCTTAATTCTGATAACAATCACTAAATCTTCATGAATTAGAGAATCGGTAGTAAAAATTATGCTTAATATAGCGATGTCAACAGTAGCATTATGAAATTCTCTTCCTTTGATTTCCTTTGATGTGAATCAATGAGTGACAAATTTCATCGGCGTAAAGTCGCATCAAAGCTATAACGGGAATTGGACATCTAACCTATTCATAACAAAAGAATGCAGGGCGTAATCTTAAATCTAGTGCATGAGTACTGACATGGTGCAGGTGTTCATGAACATGTCGATGATCTTGATGTAGGAGACGGGAGGCAGCGCAGCCTGAGACTTGGCATGCTGGGTGGACAGGGTGAGCAGCGACGTCACGCCCAGCGTCACGCGAGCGGGGGCCGCCTCGGGCTTGATCCAAAATGATATCCACTGCAACCGGAAACAAATTTAGGCGTACGCCCATCAACCTAATGTTTTTCGAACAATTTTATACTTCTTAGGAGTACTGCAAGCAGTGTTAGTTTTTCTAAGTTAACTAAGCTACGCTCTTGGCTCTGCTACGTGCTTCAACACGTACCCTAGCTAAGTTGGCATAGAAGGACTTGCGCTACTCTCTTGGCTACACTCATTACGCTCGCTCTTGACTATGCGACTATGCGACGTACTGTAAACGCATTTTAGAGCAGCCACCTCGACTTCAACGTGCGCCATCAGTGGCTACGGAGGGGATTTTCATAATGCTGCAGACCGACCAGTAATCAAGTCAATCTTCATAAATACTTAATTAAAGCTAAATGTCGGCATGATTCAGTAAATGTATGATATTTTCATAATTGCTTCTTACAATTAAATTCAAATTTAAGTTGAATATTGAACTTCAGTTTAACCCATTGCGGTCAAAGTGTTAAGAGAACTTGTACTGCCGTTGAAGTATTATGGCTACCGTCGTCCTTCAAACAAGCTGAGGGCGATCTCAATCATAACTGTATTAGAATGAATGTTAAAGATCAAAAAAACTGAATTCTTTCAAGTTACAAAGTGAACATAACTACAAATGTGTCATTGATGCATGCTTCAGTAATCACTTCGCTTTTCTCTACTGCAATGAAAGATCGACAGTATTTATTCAGGAGCATGAAATATATCCGCCTTAACACTTTCGGTGAACATCGTCAGTAGCGTAAAAGCATAAATCGTGAGTAAAGAATCTTTTTCCCTTGTAATTATTTCTTTGCATTGAAATACATATCTTAACTTTTGCCTCACGGTTTCTACGTCATAAGCGAAAACGTAGGAGTTTATCTACTGAACTCTATTCGACGCCTAACCGATTGACAGTACGCCATTCACCACTGCATTTTTTCATCAAATTGACAATACATGTTTGACATATGAATATTTGATCAGCGCACTGAAATTCTTTCATATCGTCAGCAAAGAGTGCTATGTAAGTACTCTTTGCTTTTTCTTCATTTAATTGTTTCGTAGTCAACCATTCGACAACTTATATAAAATTCACGGACTCGGTTCTAGGGATGTAAGTGTGAGAAAACTTCAGTTATGTCGATTTAAAACAAACATCGGCATCTTAGGATGCTTTATTTCCAATCAAGCCTGATACATATGATCTTAAGCATTGGTTTTTCAAATGTCTTTTCAAATGGTGTCTTTTCAAATGACTAACACTATATATATAGGACACCATGACGGTTCCCCCGTGAAGCCGGTACCCATTTCCGACACCTGGGTCGAGTGGGGTATTGTGCTTGAGCTCTCCCTTTATACCCAACGGGGAAAATCGCCGCGCCAGTGCCGGGTTACGAACCCTCGTCTCCAACATACAAGGCCGATCCCTTAACCACTGTACCACTGCGAGCACTTTATTAAGGAGCTCAAGAAACAACTTGTTTCAAGCCATAGCCAACACAGCTTAACTATCAGTTGAACAATCAGCTGATAGTAGTATTGTTCATCGGCAGAACGATCACTAAATCTTTATGAATTGGAGAATTAGTAGTAAATAAGAGGCTTAATATTGTGACATCAACAGTAGCTGTGCGAAGTTCTATTCTTTTGATTTTCTCTGAAGTAAATTTATTATTTTGAGGCATGTAAATACACTCTATATCACATAATAAGAATGTGAGACATTTGTAGTAACTGGTTGAAAAGGGTAGCAGCATTAAAGCATAGATTTAACATTACACGGTCAGCATGACTTGTACAACATATATTTTATTGATGATGGCTCTGTTCTTGAGTTATTGTAAGATGTTTTGCATACATACTTCTAATGTGTGAATTAAGTTGCATAGAATTAATTTAAGAATTAAGTTGCTCCTCAAAAATACATTAGAAAAACTAGTTGCGTGCGACACCTGGAAATTTGAGCATTTTTATCCTATTAACTGCCTTCATGAAGGTGCCTGATTTTGTGCCCATTCTCATCTTCCACTCAATAAAATTATTTATGTGCATTAACACAAGTTTTCCTCAAAGTATTTAGGAATTTCTGAATGCAAAAGTCTAAGGTAAATTGCAATATAAATTACAAACTTCAGGGAGGGGTGCAATATTGTGTCAATTTTGGTTTAAAATCCCTCACAAGACACTAACATTCACTAAAAAGTTACGTAAAGAATCCTGCTCCCATTCTTTCATTGATTCCGATCCTCAGTGGCAAAAAGCATCGCAAAATTCACAAATCAAAATGAAAAATTCACGTCTAGCACAAGTGAGGGATGATCGACGATGACAGAATTCGTCACTTTCAGCTGGCAGGATGGACTCCAGTCTCGATTTTTGTGGACAAAATACTGACGTGATATTTCGAGCTTTGTATTGATGGAGTAGCAAGTGAAAAAAGCTTGAGTAAAGGTGAAGGCAAAGCACTGACCTGATTCTGCGAGTTATGTTTCACTTATTGCCAACGCTGCATGAGACAAATAATGTGCAGGCTATGATGGCTTTATCGTTGTGCCGAGACAATGAAACTATGGCTTAATACCCAGATGAAATGAAAATGACGGTATCGGAACGCTGTGAAAAAAATACAATGATATATTGGTGCAAACCTTGAAGAATTCTCAGTTTCACTCTACGTAAAAAATACTTTGGACTCCAACGTGCTAACAAAATTCGAAGCCTTCAATAGTCTGTTTTCTCGGTTAGACAAGACTTAGTACTAGAAATTCAGCTTTAATGGCTTCATTAAGAATGAGGGTGACAGGGAAACAATAAGAGAACGATACCTTCAGTAAAAAATTCTAATTCACGCCCAAGTTACATCTATAAACATTTAAATTAGGTATATTAGTTTTCGTATATTAGTCTTATTATACCACATGAATCGTACTCAATTTTTTGATTTTCGGTGAAATGTGACGAGTTTACTTTTTAACTAAAAAGACTTCACGCGCATCTGGTTTTATGATTGCAAAGGTTCTACCTGCATGTGGGCGTACGTAGGTAGCGTGCTTCTTCTCAGAAATATTAGAAAGTTAAACGAGGAACTGCCTTCAGTGTTGTGGGAGGCGAGGAGGGACGCTTGCCTGGGTGTCCCAGGTAGGGTTCCCACAGAGCTTTTTAGAGTGCACTCTGAACATCTCTTAGAAGCATAATTATTGATCTCTTTCCTGTAACAATCGTGTTGTAGGAATTGTTTTTCAGCATCTTAATCTAAGGAGAAGAAATGAATGAGTTAACTGCAAGCCCAATGAGGATAAAAGTTCCCTCTCAAAACTTTTGTTTCTGTCTTTTCCGTTTGCTACAATCACCAGAGTGGAATTTAGCGTCGCCCCAACTTGTATGCAAGGTTTCTCTAACGACCATTCATTCAAAGCATCTTAATATTTGGATTATTTAGTAGCAGAATATTTACGCTTACAAGTATGAAATATTAAATCTTTCAATAAATACACGAGAATTGAATGTCGTGCATTGTTCGTGCACGAAAATTTGTGAGAGCTGCTCCCATGTTTTTGAACGCGCTGGTCAAAAGCGTTTCTCTTTCCTCAGTTTATGAAATACTACAGAGAGGTTATTTAGGAGCAAAATGTTTTGCAGAAGTGAATTGTTATAAATTAGCGCACATATTTCTTGCCGTTTACGCTCTCATAAAAAACATTGAAGTCCTTTAAACAATTTAATTTTCTTCTATGCGGGAGCCTTCTTATACATGACACTCGACTCGTTTGTCTAGAATGCTGACAGACATGATGATGAGATACCTACACATAATGATTGTTTCAGTGGTATACTGACAGACAGGATCATAAGACACCTACACACAATGATTGTTTCTGGAGTATACTGACAGACATGATGATGAGATTCCTACACATATACATAATGATTGTTTCAGTGGCATACTGACAGACATGATGATGAGATACCTTCTCATGACTGCTCGTATGTGCAGGATACTGACCGACATGATGACGATGAGGCAGGTGGGCATGTAGGTGTGGAAAAGGTAGTACCCCAGGCGTCTCTTGAGAGTGAACACCACCTCCAGGCACGTGAAGTTCCCTGTGGACAGAAGACTTGGCCATCACGAGGCGCCAGGTACTGGAATACGAGGGTCGGACTAAGCTCAGGATACAGGAGAAAAACATCAGACCAAGCGCGGGATACTGGAGTAGGAGGGTCTGATTAAGCGTAAGATGCAGGAGAAAAGGGTCTGACCAAGCACAGGATACAGGAGAAAAACATCAGACCAAGCACAGGATACGGGAGTACAAGGATCTAACTACGCATCGGATACTGGAGGAAAAGGTTAGACCAAGCACCGGTTACGGGATAAAAAAATCAGACCACATAGAACACGGGAGAAAAAAGTCAGCCCAAACACATGATCCGGGAGTAGAAGGGTTTGACTGTGTACCGGATACTGGAGTTGAGTCAAAGGGTTTGATTTTGCACTGGATACAAAAAAATAAAGCCCCATGCCAAGCACACAATACGGAATCATCTCATGACATAAGATATCGAGTTATGTTCCTTTACAGCACAAGTACAATGACGGACGCGGGTGTAGAATATGGCCACATGAATTCAAGGAATGTGTGTTTTAACTAATTGAATTGGAAAAAATAAAAATCAGGTGAAAAATTCCAAGTTAAAATCGTTAAGAATCAGTTGAGGTACTTCAATCAAAATGTAACGAAAATCAACGAATATTTCTGGAATTTAGCATCTTGTTCTGTCCCATCAACTGAATGACGTCTATGAGGAGCGAGGCACAAAATTGTCAAGCGGCCAACTTGTTAATCGAAAATAATGGCCAACAGCGTCAAAAAAGAGCGGACTCGACAGCAGGGCAGGCGCTTCTGTCGTTAGTTTTATTGGTTCTAAAAGTTGTTTTCTGTTGGTGGGTTTTTGTCTCCGCACTTGGGCTCTGACAATGTCCGTCCTGACGTGAGGGAGGCAGGCAAGGTGGCCCTGACGTGAGGGAGGCAGGCAAGGTGGCCCTGACGTGAGGGAGGCAGGCAAGGTGGGCCCTGACGTGAGGGAGGCAGGCAAGGTGGGCCCGACAAGGGAGAAAAGGTCGGTCCTCAAGTCGTGATTTTGTCTACATTCTTTGCAAATTAAATCTTCAGTGTTCGCCATTTACATCTAAATTGTTTTTTCATTGAACAGATTTGAGATGCCCATTTCCTAAAGATCCCACAGAGGGGCTAACTATTTTAGCAATTTACCCCATCCTAGTGAAACAGCTGAAGACGTGAGTTTTTTTAGTAAACCGACGCTGTAAGCCGCACCACAACGATGTCGTAAATTGTATGAAAATCGCGCACCCAAATTGTATACATAATCTATCCATTCAGTATAGGATGTTATTGGGAGGTTTATTAAAAAAAATTGTGGCCTGAACATCATATTTTATTCATAAATTCCCAAAAATCTTATTGTTCAAGAAAACTTCAAATGGCAGATCACAGATATTTATTAATTAGCAGTAGAATAGATCGCAGTTTTTATCATTTTATATTTGAGTTATTCATACACGAGGTTATGATGAATGTATGGAAACAGAGTACGCTGCAGCAAGTGTGAGAACAATTATTCTTCAATTTAAATTCGGTTACAAGTCTAAAAATTTGTGCTCTAGGGTTCAAGTTGTACAAAATTAAAATGGTCAACCAAAACTGTTAAATTTGTGTAGAGAGTGGCAAGTCAGACGAAATAAAGAACATGTGGAAAAAAATAATATTTTCCCACACTCAATAAAGCTGCGGCTCCTCATCGTCGAATATCCCTTCCGTAGCGGAATATGTAGTGACAACACGCCAATTTTCGACCTTTCCGGAGTAGTTACGTTGAATAAAAAATGCGAAAAAACATGGAAATTATATTTAGTCACACACCCAACCATGAAAGCGTCATTTAACCTAGAACACCATGAAAATGAAAATAAATAACGTATATGCTATAACTATTTCGGAACAACCCGGTTGCGCAGTCGAACTCGCCTGTCGAGTAGACCTGCGTGCAGTCCGCAGTCGTGTAGTCGGTCAGGTCGAACTGCGGCAGCTGGATGTTCTCGTCCACATCGAGCGCTACGTTCTCCTCCCAGTCAAAGACGAGGTCTTCCACTGTGTGCGATACTGAAAACACTCTTCAGTGTAAATACTGTGATTTTAAGGAGTGTAGATTATTCTAATTTACACGATAAACTTAAGTTTATAAGAGACAATTTTGAGGAATGTGGGCGTTGCGGTTACTGAGAGTACAACACTTCAACATTGGTGCTCTCATTTTTAGGAAATGGAGGCGTCATGGATATTCTGACATATAATGTACATTAGCGTAAATTCTGTGATATTGAGAAGTATACGCACTTTGGCAGGTTAGTTAGATGATACATCTCATTAAAATGGCCAATTAGTCAGGACATTATGATTATTCAGTTGGTTGAAACATTGACTTGGATTAACCAACTCAACTGTTACCTTGAGCTAATAGCTCAGGGGCTACCAGGCCTACGTGTAACACCGCTGTTCAAAATCGTTACCTAAATCCTTAATGCCATCGAGCTAAGGACTTGTTCTCTTAGCTTATTGGTTGATCCAAATTCCAGTACCCTACGTGAAAATTCTTAACGGCACATATTTAAATAGTTTCAACCACTGCAAACTCTGAAACTCTGAAAAAAATACAGTAATCTCGATCACTGATGATTGCTGCATAGTAGAGCATGAAAGCATTACAGAATATGGGTTAGGAAAATCTAATGAATTCTTGAACAACTCATCATGAAAAACTGCAAGATCCATGAAAAGAACTTCACAAACAGCTGGAGGATCCTTGGGCAGCTCAAGCAAAGAGCAGCAGGATAATTCGACATTTTTTCGCCAAGAGCAGCAGGATCCATTTGAGCACCTCTTCCCGAAAAGCAGAGGGAGGATCGACTGCTTATACAAGGACACTGTATGTACAGGCAAAGCTCAACATGAAATAAATTGCACGACTCACGGCTCTCAATCTGCAGTTTGCACTCCTGCGTGTCGTGCGGGTAGATGGCGTAGTTCATGGCGCACGACAGCGTCAGCGTCAGCCTGCACACAGAGCCGTACTCTGCTACTCCTTCACACACCAAAACTCGTATAATTTTAGAAAATATGAGGGGTAGCTTCATTGCAAATTTGCAAACTCAGGGAAATTCGTCGCAAAAACTGTGAATTTCACCCACTCTCTCGAACAGGAATATTGTCACGCACGCGTTAAAATCCCACAGCTTCTGCTCTACACGGATCCTAGTCTTCTTCTTTTGACAGAAAAGGAAGAAGAACGCTTAATGTCGACTTCTTCGTACGATACCATGAGAAACTAAATGATTTATGGAGGGATGTTTGACTGTTATCCATAATCTTCAAAATTGCGAGAGTAGTTCTGGAAACTTTCTAAGTCACGCTCCTGAATGTTGTAGCTGGTGTCATCAGTTCTCTGTGGCATGAGTTTTTACGGTCGATGCGTCAATTCATTTTTCCATAAAGGCGCTAGAATATTTATTGAAGCAAAAGTTCTCAAAAGTAACTCTAGGTGTCATCAAGTTTTAATTTTAAATAAGAAGCAAGAAAGACATAAAACCCTTCTGATCTTTGTTATTTATTAAAATATACATCATTCTAATGTGACACTGGTTTTGTGAGTAACAGTTCCGGAAGCGGTGGTTTACGAGTCCCGGAATATCTTTGTTGCGCTTTGCCCGGAAGGTCCTTGTGTCGCGTTGCCTTGCAAGTACCGGAAGGTCTTTGTTACGCGCTGGTTTAGTGAAGGTGTGTAACCTACAGAGCCAGTATACAGATAAAGTGCGTTGCTACGCGTTTCATTCTCCTGCTTTCGTAGTTTAAGGCTACGGAAACTGTAGTCGCAGCTACAGCTAACTAAACCTCATGTTGTGTTGAGAAGAAACGACACAACAATCGTTTAATATGCGTTATGATTACAATGTTTTTCCGATGTTTAATGTAAAGAGGAAGGAGTGAAATGCAAGATATACGAGTAGAAGAGTTTCATTAAGTAAAAGGGTTTCCCCAAGTATCTCTCCTACTCATCTCCTCCGGTTTTTAATAAACACCAGAGGAGCTGCTTGCTTTGGTAAAGCCAGTTGCGGTGACAGGACTCGGGCCATAATCTGTCTTGTTCAAAGTGTAATGTTCTACCTTCGCAACGCGAAGAAGAAGCCCGTGCTCTCATCTAGAAGTTAAATAGTGAGATTTTTAATGACTCGCTCACATACTGTACGTTCTACTTGAATGATCCTTTGAATCTTTCTCTCTCTAAATTAAGATCCTCACTTCACCATGTAGAGAATCATCTTGGACTTGTAGAGCCAGACGTAATGGTTGGGGATGGTCATGGTCTGGAAGGTAACTTGCTTGGCGTTTTTAAAGTAGCTGTCCGGGCGCCACATCTCATTGAGCCACTCCACCTCCAGCAGCCTGGGTGGGTGAGGTCATGGTGGCAGTAAAACGTAACATGCCTGGTTCATACCTCTCAAATGAATCATATCAAGTCCAAGAAACTCAATCCCATGGCTCTTGATTTTCACGCAATTTACGTCGTCGCAAGGGCGCAGGCTTGCAAGCGACGTAAGTTCATAATTCACATGGTTACGCTTCTAGTTTACGATTTTTAGGGAGAAAAAAGCTTCAACTTTAATACTTTAGTGAGTAAAAACCGTAAGTACGTAACTTAGCGGCGTCAGCTTCCAAGAACTTGAACTTATGGCAGCACCATCACAATGATGTTATTTGTTCGAAAATCTGGGCCCAGGCAAGCAATTCTACTTACAACTCTTCTTGCATACTATACATACTCGAGTGTCGTAGGAAACGTGGACTCAAGACATATGAATAACCTTACTTAAATGACAGTGTATGTCTGGAAGAAATGAATTTCTAATGTTTTTAAACTCTTTTAATTCGAAAAATCTTCGGTTCAAATGTTAGAATTCAATTAATTGTGTAATTTCCGATTGCTTTTGATAAAATACGTCAAGAAATAACGAAAACAGGATTTACTCTACAGCACCTCCAATACGCTGTAAAGAATGTTGGTGAAGAACACTCTTGAACGTTTGTATCAGTCATGTTTCTAATAAAAATCCGTTAGAAGTGTAAAAATCACTCCGTGTCCTGTGAATTGGAATTACCTCCTAAGTGCAGTAAATCTCGCCAAGATATAACTGCTGCACGTGAGCAGACTGCTCCAATTGATCTTCATCAAGCAAAGGTGTGAAATTTGTGAGTCCTACAGGAGTGACATGAAACGCCTGATTCGTGACAAACTCAGTCAATATTTTGTCATAGATTTTGATCTAAATAAAAGTAACTTTGCATTGATTTCAAACACACACATTTTTGTTTGCATTTTTATGCAAAGCATTTCATGACCCGTATTCTCACAAGATGCACCTACACTTCGTAGCTTATAACAACCGCACTGCATCACCTGTACTCTGAAGTCATGTTCTCCGGCAGCCGCAGCCGCTGGTCTGTCCAAGTTTGGGCGAAAAAGATGTCCGCTGTGTATGTCTGCGCGGAACAGAATTTAGAATAAATAATAAAACAATATTTTCCACCTAGCATAATGAGCTGTAAATGTTAATTTCCGGTGACTAAGAGCACACTGTTTTCCTTTTTTCACAGGGTTTTATACATTCCTTGAAAAACACCACTTTCGAATTGCTAGGGGTAACTATTTCTTGAATAAATCAGCAATGCTCTTAGGAAGTAGGAAAAGTTTACTTCTACGTTGCAAAGCGGAATTTTTGAAGTATTTTTAGCTTTTAATCCCGTCAGGTTCCATAATAACACTCGGAGAGTACACTGTTACGATGTCATTCAAATGAAAGGGTTTTAATTAATAAATTATGCCATATAACTTTCTTAATGAAAAAAACTTACATTGTTTGAACAACTTTCAAAGTCGAAGAACAGAAAAAGATTCTCAATTAGTTTAAATTTCTTTGAATGACCAATGCACACAGAATACTTTTTTGAAGAATAACTAGAGGATATTTCTAAACCCGTCTGTGTTTTTGAAGAGAATCAGAAAGGAAAATATTGTGGATATCATGGCTGCATGTGCTGTAAAGTTAATTTCTAAGCTTCATTTTGCGTCCAAGTTTGATGGCTACAAAGATGAGTGTTCACGTATTTAGCATTCATCTTTCTTCCTCCTACAATTTTTATAGTTCACGTGATTTTGCTCAACCGCTCATTCATGTATCACACAACGTGATGCATTGAAGACTGTTATGTGTAATATTTAATTAAAGCATCAATGAGCATTATAACAAGAATTGCAGTTATAAAGAATGTATATAACTACACGTATAGACATTTCGTTTAGCTAATTTTTCACACCAGATAATCCACCATCGCAAGGGACACTTCATACTTGTTTGGAAAAAGTCACCTCGCTGGGCTGGGGTAGAATTTTCTTCCCAGAATCGAAGCTCGTGAAGAAAGTGTCTCTTCGAAGTACGCTCATCCGTTTCACTTGGGGTTCTCTTTCGGAAATTTATGGTTACAAATGACTCGTGTAAAATAAATTTCCCTCACATGCAGAATTTTTATTTACCGATAACTTTGCATAAGAAACCAGCACTTGAACTTGCAGCCCAGCCGTGTACCAGATGCATGTTGAGGTCCTGAAGCGTGAGTAGTTTGTCGGGAATGTGTTATTTGAAACAAAAATGTTTAAGTTGCATAAATTGTGTTTTGGCTAGGAAGCCGTTGATTAAGGGCAAATATTTCTGTGAGCTTAAAAAGAGAAAAAGAAAAGCTGGGAGAAATTTGCTAGATGTAAAACCAACGAATAACTTTCATAAGCTGGCAACATAAATTCAAAATGACTTGACTCTAAAACACGTGAGAAACAGTGCATATAGTGAATTTGCTTTAGGTGGTGAATTCAGTCTTGGATGATAAATAATCACATAATAAGCAAAAACTTTGGCCATGTTCGTTACATTTGTGTCCATTGCTTGTCGTCAATGTTCTAACCACCTCCATCTTATTTTGCAACCATCCCTGCATGTCTCTATCGCGTTGATAGCAATTGCAGAAATGAGGAACTCAGGCATCTGATATCAGACGTGGCATTTCATGCATGATCTGCTCTAATAGATGGAATTTAGTGCTAAAATGTTGCGAAGAAAGAAAATTGCGTGGAAACTTCATGCGTAAGCAGTCTAATTGGGGACACTCTGACGCACAGAGGAAGATGGACGACCGTCTCTGGAGTGCCAATTACGACGAACTAGAGTCCACTTAACTGAATTTTACAATCCCATCCCGTATTGCATTAGGTTGAATTAACGCCTAATTGGCTTATTGTATCCTTCTATTGCATTAATGTCATGTGGAAAAATATTATCCAATTGAATGTTTAAATCCTGGACTGTCGTTTTTCAAGTGTCTAAGGTGTATTCATTGTTTTTAAAATCTAGTGAGTGCACTTGTTCAATAGACCGATAAATGTTTGCTCAAACATTTCTCTGGCGTTGAATAAACGGAAGTTAAGTCTGTTGTGCAATGCAAGAGATTTTCTAAGTAGGTGGAACTACCAGAGGAACAATACTCGAGCTTTTATGCATGAATTTTATGCCAATTTCCTGAACCAGAGGCAAATGTAAATCAGCTTAATTAGATAAACTATCGCAACTGCACAGAAAGTTCTACAAGCATTGTGTTGATGAGCTATAAGCTCGTCAGAAAATGTCCATTTCAAAACATTATGATATGAAGAGAAAAGAATTTTCGTTATTTTGTACCATTTGTTTGAAGCTTATCAAACTTACAATCTTATATCTGAATTGTGCTCTGAACTATGCACAGAAACTTTTTCAATTCCCCTCTTTGACTCATAAAGAAAACGGAAAGTCATCCTGGACCCAAACTAAACACTGTGAATGACGAGAGTAAAGAGAAAATGCCTTCAAATGCCATTAAAGCCGCGAGTGTACAAAGTTTGACAGTAATTTAAATCAAAAGTTAAATTTGTGCTCAATGTAACTGCAAACTAGAATCTCGTATGGAAAATGGAACATTCCTCATGCTATTTGTGATTAATAACTGGCATAAATACAGTTATATCTCTTATACTCGTATTTCCATTTTACGGACGTTCATTTAAAGGCACTAGCTCCGCATCTGTGTTGTGACGCACTCCGCTGGGTCGATGTTGACACAAGGTTGACGCTCTCAGCAGCGTTGCGAGTAACGAGATTTGAGCGGTGCGCAACGTGCAAAATGTGAACAAACAATCCCATAAAGTTATTTGACACCTCGGCGAGGGCATCAGCAGAGGAATGTGCATCAAAACAATTAGTATGCTGAGGCGATACTAAAAATATATCGCGCATCAAAACGCACATACTTATATAGTTGTGTACTTTACAAACGATGATTCATAAATTTGTTACGATTTTGTCCACACTCAAACATTTATTACATTTCAAACTACATATAAGTTCCACCAACAAAAAGTACGATACTGTGACTCAAACATTACACATGCCTCACTCAACTACGTCACACATATTCCGATTATTATGTCAATCCTTACCAACAACTGATTGAAGCGTTGGTTTTTGTTTCACTACGGACCAACAACTGTTTGAACAACAGTTTATCAACAACTGTTTGAAGTATTGGTTTGTAATGGTTTACGCTTCAACCCTACGTCGTGTTTAAATAAACGTTACGAAGAAGGGTTCGTTTGGCCAACGATCACCTTTGGAAAGGATCCGCCATCAAAAATATATTATCGTCGATAAGCGCAGCATATGCTTGGCTCTACGAACATCGCAACCAACGGTTACTTCAGTACGTCGAGAAGCGTCGCTTGAAAGCTACACCCACTCCGAGAATACCACGTCACGAACGTCTTCAGGGAGCTGTAGTGCTAGATACCTCTATTTCTCTTCACGTATCTCAACTCTATTCGTAGACACCTAGAATCTTGTTCATTCCGTATAAATACTTGTTAATTAATAGGTGAGCGTAATCTTATCTAATTATCTGACGACACTTGCTATTTCCGGTAAATTATTAACGTAAAGCATTGTAAGGGGGAAACGTGTATGTTCGCAGTCGTGACAGGCGTCGCTGGGGTCTACCCTGTCTAGGAGAGGGCTTGGCATTAGCGCCACCGAGACTCTAAGTGCTGGACGTGTAGATGCCTCGCTGCCTTCGGGCATGCGATGGCGCTGGCATTTATATTCATTGGAGCCACTTAATTGAATTATCTATCAATCGCCAATCTGGAATTTGAATGCAGATGAGTATCAATCTTTCGTGTGTCCACTATTATCATTCATCTTGTTATCACACGTGTAGGAATCTGCATTTGCTCACAGTGTTCGGAGCATTATTCAGTATCTAGGATGTACGCGTAAATTCACATTATGTATTAGATAATATGTGTTTTGCTAACTGATTCAGTAACGAGGCCTCACCTCGATATGTGCTTATTATAGATAAATTCCTGTCCATCGATCGTGTTAACTATTTGAAGCAGAAGTCATCGTTATTTTTCAAGTCATCATTTCTATATTAAAAAACTAATTTGGAAGCCTGTTTATTTAATCCTTTGCAATTATCGAACATCAGAAAATACCAGAAAAATACGTCATCGGAAATAAATGACTTATGAATACGATAAAAGAACTAGACAGCGAGAACGATCATTATAATGTAGCTGAACGGTGGAATTTGAGTTTGCTGTAATATAAAATGATGTCTTCGAATCACACACGCACGAAGAACATTACAGTTTTTGTTTCACTACGGACCAACAACTGTTTGAACAAGGGCTTACCAACAACTATTTGAACTGTCGGTTTTGTCTCACTACGGACACGAACCACACACCATGCTGTTCTCGTTGATGGAGTCGATACCCATGACCGTGACGTGGAACAAGACTCTGGTTGGCTGCCCGTCCTTGCGGGGCGGCCGCATCTTGTCGTAGTTGCGGGCGTTCTCAGGCAGCAGGTCGGCCAACTTGAGCTGACCAGCGCCGTAGTCGCCCAGGACGAACCTTAAGCTGGAGGCGGAGGAGGTCAAGTCAAAGCTAACCATTGAGTGATATATCTTTCATATTGTTGGTCGGTAAATAGCTACATAGAATGATAGTAAAATAATCGCGATGTAATTTATCGCTGTCGCCTACAACAAGCCTTAAGCTGGAGGCGGAGGATGCCAAGTTATAGCTATCTTATTCACAGTGTTGGTTGAGTAATAATTGCAATGATAATGAAATTACCTCAGTATAATTAATTGCATTCGCCCTGGAGGAGACCTAGGCTGGAGATGGGTCAGACCGTGTCAATGGCTAATTGAACTAAGAAATATTTTTTGTTTTGAAGTTTTCTGTAAGCAATAATTTCACTATGCTAAAGCATCTATGTCTGCACTCTGTGATTATAATATAACATTCGCGTAAAAGATTACTTCCATCACAAGCAGTAATGCCTGACTGGACGAAAAGTTGTTTGCTGGCTGTGATGGACTAGTGTGAAAGCAGAGATCATTGATCTGATAGTGTTAGTGACGCGCACAAGCAGCTTACTTTATCACTTCATGTCCACAATAACATCATCTCACTTTGATGCTAAGGTATTTTAGAGGCGACCACAAGGGAAATTATCGGCATGATCTTCATCTCAGATTGGTGTGAATGTACTTCAGAGACGACTACAGTTATTTCATAAATTACATTAGTTTCCAAAAATAACAGCGCACTAATTTGTTCTGGTTATTTCATAAAATAATTTTTTAGTTGACTGCTCAACTAGGTCTCAGGAAAATTGTAAAATATGCATCTCACATCCGGTGAACATTAACCTGTGCTTGTACTCACCTCGAGACGTGTACGAGTACAAGCATGAGTAGGGCTGGCATCGTAGCTGTGAAGTGTCGGAATCCTTGTTCTATGTTAATTAAGCTAAATTTAGTGTTAAGTTTCATTAATTTTAGTTATCTTCTTGTAGATGAATTAAGTTATTGAGTGGGTCGCATAAATTTTAACTTACGTATTTTGGGATATCCCAACGCGTTCTTAACTTTACAAGACAATGGAAAACAACAATGACTTCTCAGCAAATACTCTTATTAACAATTACTATAAATATTTATCATGACTTTTTTTTAAGGATGATGATAACTAATGGTTTGTATTAGTAAATACTTATGACAGCAAATTCACTTTTTCATCAAATATCTTAATGTGATTGCATCCAATGTGCTTTTATGAAGGTAGCAAATTAGGTTACGGATAAATATAGTATAAGTAGTCAGGAAATATTTCAAAAGTTACATTTTGAAAGTTTTCTGAAGCCAATTCGATGTCTGAAAAGAGTAAAAAATTCATTAAAACATTTGTGCGAACATGAGGGAAACGCAAAAATCAAATCAATTCATTTTATGAGTTTACGAGCATATCTTGTACTCATCATACTTCAATGTTTCATGAACGAATACTTTAAAATAAATCGACATAAAAATGAGTCAAACGTATTATAGAAATAGAAATGAAATCTAATCCCCTAAAATACATTACGCTGACGCTTGGCACGTGTGATCTCCGTGTCAGCGGGAGTATCTTTCTGACATTTATTTTTCAAAACATTGTACATTAATTGCCCCCAAGCTGGTTAGTTAGAGGGTATTATAGGCTACTTGACTGATCAAGTAGTTCTCTGGAAAATGGTAAAATATGTAAATAGATTTGCATGAACTACAACCAGCACTTGAATCAAGTTCTAGACCTGAGCTAACGAAGACATAGTGATTACGAAAGTGTGTAAGTTGAAAATATAAATTGAAATCAATTTGACCGAATTTTCTGAAACTGGTTAAAGACTGTTAATTATTTCTTAGACTCGCATATGAACTCGGACAGCTGGAGTTACTGTGCATGTTTTTTTATTCTAGGCTTCACTGTATTGTAGGCATCATTGCAGGCTCCATTGCAGGCTTCATTGTAGGCTTCATTTCTCGTTTAATAGTCTCCGGAGCCTGTGCAGGAGGGTCGCCACCACATTGCAGGTGTCAGGAAGGCAAACTCATTTTCGTCAGGTATGACTTACGCACGCCAAACTGAATTTTAACACCGGTTCTTATATCACAGAGAATAGTTAAAGAAATAATTCAACGCCATATTCGGACGTAATAGATGTATATCGTCATAAACAACATGAATTCAAAGACGTATTTGCTCGAATAACCTCATTTATCAGAAACCTGTATTCAGTCCGTGCAAATTGTAAAAATGATCACCAAGATCAAACGAATTTCATGATTGCTTGGTATCCCTCAACACGAGGGTGTCTTTTATGACCTGCAGTTACAGATTGATACGCGAGGGAAGTCAGTCCCACGATGAATGTGAGGTGACCGGACGTGAGAGAAATGTCAGGAACAAAGCTGACGCCACTCTTTGTCGACAACTTCGGACGTATGGCTCTAGTGAATCTTGCCGTTATTTTTATGAAAATTCTTATTTTAAGTGAAATTTCTCCTTACAATGTTCAAATAACCATCACAATATACTGGTGGTCGCGAGTGAGAAGGAATGGCTGTAAATGAAACTGTTTTTTCTTTTCTTCTACTTAGGTACTCATTTGCCACTGATGTCTGACGCACCGAACTAGGATAGCAACGAGAGAATGAGCCTCTGGGCTCTTTCCTATTACCTTGTTCTATTTTATTTTATTCTATTCTATTCTAAAAAAGTGAATTCTGACATTGACTTGCACCTGATGTATAATGCCTCGCTCTAAGCCCTAGCTAAAATAACCTCTTGTCTCAGGTCATTAGCCGCTCTGTTGCAGGTGCTGCGGCTGACGGAGACCGGACTGTCACCAACAAAAACAATGTTATTGCTCTGGCTCCAACAAATGCTCTCCTCTGAGAGACGCTGCAATACCAGATACTTAACAGAAGTTCACGCTGCTTCTTGACACCAACACGAGTGTAGGTCAAATGTTAAAATATTTTCGGCATTACACAAGAAACGTGCATTGTTGTCAATAAATTTGAAATTTAGTTTGCTTGACGGTGTTGAACAAATTCATATTTCATTGATTACCAGTGAAAAAGAAATAACAAAATTACGCAAAAGTACCACTAACCCGTGAACATATTCGTTAACGAAGCATTTGTAACATTGTAACATTCGTTAACGGAAACTGCTAAATTTAATTTTAGTCAGCACAGAGATCGAAGAAATTACTATTCTCAAACAAAGGAAAGTACAAGAGACGTGGAGGGATCGAGGTGGCTCGCTTCGGCTTTGTTCCTTCTGTCCGTTGCAAACTCGCATGGGTTTCATTAGAAAGTTTTATTAGAAGTTCGAATTAGTCTGCTTGTGTTGTATTGAAAGAGTAAAAGTCAGTAACAGAACAACGATGTTTTAGTTTTACAGCAGTTCTACGTAGAAGTAAAACATGATTGATAATTATTGTATTGAAAATGGCGTGAGATGAAGGAAAAGCGAACTGTAGTTGTGAACGCTCGAATTGTTTTAAAACTGGGATACTAAGAATTTGTACTATATTTATTGACTTTCTATATGTATTGGTAATTTAAAGCATAGTGTGTGGTGAAATATATACATACCTATCCTCTCTTCCGCTGAAATTTTGTAGGAATTCCACGCATCGCTTCCTCAAGGCACATAAAGTATCTAAAAAAATTTGCGTAAGGAGAATAACTGACTGTTTATTTCTGTGAACGCGATAAGCTCGATCATTTTCGATTTCTTATGTTTTTTCCCCCTCCTCTGTAACTAACTTTGTGTGGCGTCAAGTAAGTCCTCGAATACGAAGTCCTCTATTTTTGTAATAGATATATTTTGTATACTATCATGCAAGTAGCAAAACAAGATGTGGTCTTGTTAGTTTTGGGGAACAAATATAACAGTGAAAGTATCAGAAAATAAATGGATAGGGAGAGAACAAGAGCCGGTAGAATGAGAACAGTTCATTAATATATTTGAAAAGAACAGATTTGACTACTTAGGATTGCTAACCAGAATAGAGCTGATTCAAAAGGGCTGAACACATCGAGCAAATCGCTCAGCTAGACAGTCAAATGTATGTAGAAATTGTCGCATTTCTGTAAAGACGCACGGCCTGCCTCAAAGTTTTAACTAAATGCTCCTAATTTGAAAAACTTTCAGTTAAAATCAAGACCAGCGAGGAACTTTCAGTCTAATGGCATTAGGCTTGACGATCATTTCAAATTATTGCGTATTGTAGCTTTTCCACGCACATCAAACAAGTAATAAACCATCCTTTTGAACGTTTCCGATACGCTCTTCTAGAGCTCCGAAATGATTTAGATTTCATACTACTGAAGAGTCTGAAGAAATTTTGAATTCTTTTCTTTCTTCACTCTGTTTATATACGTGATCCAATTGTAACCGAAATAAATCTTGTGTCAAATTAAATATTAAAAACTTCATTTATTTTTCGTTGACGTCGGTAGAAACTGGGAAGTAAATGACTTGTGTCAGGAAAAGAATATTTCAACGTAATAAGTAATCGTTTAAATTATTTACTCACATATGTAATTATATATATTTTTTAAACATTCACATTAATTTCAATTACTATCTAACCGAAAAAGAGTTACAGTTCCTCTCCCATACACCATCCTTGCTTTTTATCCGTGCCCGGCTGGAAGACGACACTTCGATCTGTCGCGGCTACTGCTCCGTACAGAAGCTGGCACTTAGGCAGACAAGCTGTTTGGCCTTTTTTGTTGACTCTTTCGTGTATTTCTTCTTAAAACTTCCTTAATGACGATTTCTAACTGACACGGAGTTGAAACTCCTCCAACACGCTTGTACAATAGGAAAGAAAATACGAAAGGCTCAAGTTTTTCTGCATGTGCATTATCTATTAGTATTTGTCATGAAGGATGATTCTATTAAAGTTAACCAAGAAATTTGATCCTTTTGAAGTTTGTCAATGAAGGAACTTTCCTAAAGATCATTAGGCAATCGGATGTAAGCATTTGTCATGACCACAGAGGCTACTGATCTACGCAACCCGAGTCAAAAACAAACACGCACAATTCTACGCTAGAACTGAAGCCTCGTAACGGCTCGCTAAAAAGAAAAGAGAATGATCGACGCAAAACACACAGTGAAACACACAAACACCGAAACTTGAATGATGTTTTGAAAATTGCAGTGTGCCACACAAATACTGTTTTCCACAATGCCAGCACTCGAGCTCTGGGTCGTGCAACAGCCCACCACACTCCCCATGGAATTTACCGATTTCTGCTACATTAAGTTTACGCGACGTCAGCGTCGGCTTCATTCGTTACAACAGCAGAAATTTCCCTACTAAACAATTGTAAAAATTCCTCAAGTGACTGACACATCTGAATACAAGAAATACAACTCTAAGGGATTGTAGCTGAATAAGACAAATAAACGTTGCATTCCCACGAACGGGAGTTTAAATATCCAGAGATTGGTAGTTATTTTATTATAGGTCTGCAAAGAAAGGTAGAATACATTCAAATAAAAAACAACGTCGATGAGAGCGTAACTGAATTCCTAGAAAATGAACTAACTATTCGCATTTATTTTCAGTAATTTGTTTTCGTATTCGTGTGTGTTTACACGACTTTAATGGAACATTTCGAGCGAGGGACAAATTTATCAAGTTAAGAAATACTACTGCTCGTTAGCACGAGTATCAAGCTGAACACTTTAAAGCGCTACCGTCTGTCCAATTCATTTCATAAGTTTCACGTCTTAATTCTTTTCGAGTGTTATTCTGTGCAAGCTCATCCTCATTTCAAGGAGGACTTTTATCATTGAAGAAGGCCAAATATGAGCATTCGTGACTAAATGACCCTCTGTAACGGCTGATGAAGTAAATAACTGGTACGCTCCTAAAGAGCGACTGCTTTTGTTTGTAAATATGAACCAAGACTAACACCTACGACCGTCGGTGCGGTCTCAAAAACGACCGCTTGCCCACTTTTTCCCCCATGCCACCTGATCCTCTCGACAGCCATGGCGGCCATCAAGTGTTTGCATTTGGCCCTCGGAGGCGGGCGTCGGCCAAGGAGACGAGGCTTCGGAGTCTCCTCTGTCTACCCTGAAGTTCACTGTTTTGTAAGTCCTCGATCTGAGATTTCATGCGAAGATGTGTATCTCGCCCCAATTTGTCACTCTAAATAATATCAAAGTCTGAATTACAAATGGGAAATTAAATTGTCGCTCGCAAAATATTTAGTTCTGCATTCTTTGGTAAAATAACTATCTGTCTCTGAATCGAATGACAAACTCACCCGCAACTGCTATCATCTGATTCGATAAGCGATATCTAGGAAAAACATTATTAAAAAGCAAGAATTGTCATATGCAAAATTAAACGCAAGTTCATGCAAGGCGATATAGAGAGAACTTCAATCAATAATTAGTCAAATTAAAAGGTAAATTTTTTGTCTAATAAATTTTAGCCCAGAGCTCACCCTAAAGCAATATGCGTGTATCGCCTATCGTGAAACACGATTCTCACAATCTGTTCTCAACATATTATGATGATGATAAAAAAGGTAGAAAGGCTCAAACTTCTTTAAGGATGAAGTAACTATAAACATCTAACAGAATCAGACTTTTGTATAGTTATTTCAAATAATAATTGTGCACAAAGGCCAGAACTTTGGAAGCTATTCAACTTCAGAGAAAGAAAACTTTTTTCAGTAAGAAAGAACTCACGATTTTATTTTAGAGTATCGTTATATTAAAAAGCCTTCATTTATAATTGGATTAGAGTGTTTTCAGGCACATTCCATTAAAAGTCTCTAAGAAAAATATGCCAGAAAAAATAGATCGTTAAAGATTTCATCAACATTGCATGTTTTTTTTTAAATCGATCCTTCCTCTCAATTGGTAAATCTTCGTATTTTACCGTCAAATTGGTCGGAAAAATAGTAAAATGATTAATTTTTGTGGAGTTCAAATCAACGCTTTAAAGTTGATTGAGGAGTTTAAAGTTTAAAGTCCTGCATGCGTACATATTCTGTTACATTTTATCGTTAATCTTGCCCTGAAAACTACATGAGCGAAATTAAATGAACTGAAGCGGACGTTGCAGGTCTTTGAAAAATTATGTATCATTTCACTCAATTTCGTTGAGCCTTCTTTCCTCGAAAACCACTAACCCTAATGCTCGGTGGAAAGCAAATCACTCCAGTAAAAAGAAAATTTTGAATTATAGGTACTAAAACAGTAGAGGGAGACATGCTACGCCTCCTTGTCCTATGTCATAACTTTGCAAGTTCTCAGCCGAGCTCTGTCTTAACTGCATCTAATAGCTAGCGAACGAAGATCTGTTTCCTGCAGCATGAAAAAGTGGCACCCATCCAGCAAGTAATGACAGGAAGCATGACCGGAGAGGCAGCGTGGAAGATAACAAAAGAGGCTACAGGCCCCTGCTCGCTTCAAAGCTACACACTCCGGAGAAGAAGGTTGATGGATGCCCTGCGATCTGAGGGTGACCGACGCAAAAACTGCGCCAGGCCTGAAGTTGTTAAGTTATAAAGGGAGAAATAAGTACTCGCTGCGAGACTGCAACGATGTAGTATCTAAGAAGTGAATTGAAACGGGGAGAATTAAGTACTCTCTTCGACGATGTAAAACAAAAGATGTGAATTATAAAGGGGAAATTAAGTACTCCCTGAGATGACGTAGTACATAAGAAGTGATTATTTTTAAGTTGATTTTCATGCGGTTATTAGGTTATTGAGAGAGTATAACTGAAATAAAGGACTTGAAGTAAATTCTGAAATAATCTGGGAAAAGTCGAGAGAGCTCATGCGTAAATTACATTGGCATCAAAAATAAGAAAGTCAACAGTGGAAAACAGAATTGAAAGTAAGCAACATCTAATTTCGGAGTGAGCCTTTGAATTTGTCGTAAAAAATTAGGTTTGTGTTGAACATTCCTGGAAACCCACGAGTGGCAACAAGACAGCACCTGCGTACCTCACGTTTAGAGGGCACATTTCCAATCAATTTACATCATCGTAGCGGCACAGCTGGCAGTGAAAGTCCACTGAGAAAAACTTGCGTTGTCAGCTGTCCCGCTAGGACATAAATTGTTTATAAATCAGCCCAAGGACGCCAGTAGAGGCAGAAATTTTAAGAAAAAAAAACACTTCACTACGAGACTGAAGAGCTCAAAGCACCAAAACAGAGTCAGTGCTGCATTTAATTTTCAGCAAAAACGTAGGAACCTCAAACTGAAGAAAAAGAGCTCAATAACCCTAGCAGAAAGCCTGTAATTCTAGCCCTGGAAGACGGTTGCCAGATTGGCCTTTTTTTGGCCAAAGTATCAAAGTTTGGGCTTTTATTGCGTAAAAAGTAATTTTAAAGACAACTCAGTATTTAAGAATCTTTGCAGGGTAGTCAGATGCTGTGTGGTCTTCCAGGTCAAATTTTGCTTGAAAAATTTTCAAACTTCAGAATTTTGACGAGAAAAAACTAATCTGGTGACTACGCTGGAGAAAAGATCCTTCTTACCCAGCTGAAAACATAAAGACTACCCACACAGTCAGATCTTCACATGGTTGAGCTATGACGGGCTTCAAAAATCAATAATTTATCAGATCTGCGTTCCAAGATCTCCTACGTATTGATAACGTGACTCATGGGTAGAAATTTGGGATCACAAACAGTACATATGAGCGCGAACATAAATAATTGGATGCACTTTAGCTACTTTTGTAAAATGCTCCAATCACTTAACGATTGCTCTATTTCACAAATGGAATTCATTCGTGCTGTGACAATACTGATTCGATTGACGCGAATGGAGACTTTATACAATTGAAATAGCATGATTGGCCAAACTCGAAGCACGTACTTACGAAATTACAAAATTGATTTACTTGAGTCAAAAACTTTTTTAACGGTAAAAGTATAAAACGAAGTCCCATGCTTATGTATCATTGGAAACAAAATCAAAAATCCTAGTCAGCGAACCAACTCCAAAATCTCACATGAACAGAACACATACAGATCCTTTGTATGTTTTCCTCCTTGAGAACAAATCGACGTCAGCTATCGAAGGGTAACGTTTTTCCCGAAAGAATAATAAATCAAATAATAAGGTCGAACCTAAAACCTAAGGCAATTCTAATTTATCAGCCATGAAATTGCTAGATTATCTGGAATATTTATTGGCAAGTTTGTCGTAGACGCTCGGTATCTTATGAACGACCTCTCAGAATTTCACAGGGATCGGATCGTTGAAATAAGAAAATGACTGAAGAATTGCACTTATATTTTTATGCGTGCTCTTCCGAAGTTGCTTCTTGTTGTTGAAAAAAGTAAGGCAAAGAAATGCGGAATGATGACATTGAACCTTCACCATTGTGAGGAATTTAGACATGCACTTCTTTGATCGCCTTGGGATATTTTCTTTCTGGTCGAATTTCCCCTCCAATGTGTTCTTTGAATTCAATGTCCAGAGGCAGTTCGCTCCCCATTCTGATGTCGGTGACAACCTGGTCTCAGTGCCATACTAAATGAGGCTGGATCTAAGAACGATAATGCGAGCAAAATATTCAGACAGCAAAAGGTTAACGTGGGGCACTCGTCAATAACGAGCTATTTACTGCGTATTCGATTATAATTCTTTCCTATTATTCAACTTCTTTAATTCCGTTTTTGAACGAGAACGATGACGATTATTTTGGGTAACAAGGCTTTTATCGTATATTGTAGTCCGTTGGCTCTACTACGAGATTAGAATATCTGAACATCTACAGAACATCAAACAATGAACCATTGATGTGGGCGTGGGCGTGTGTGTGCGTACAATTTACAAAACATCAACGAATGAACTTTCAAAACGCGTCGACGGTTTACACATTTGACGATGTACGGTTAACACATTTGACGATGTACGGTTAACACATTTGACGACGTACGGTTAACACATATGACGATGTACGGATAACACATTTGACGATGTACGGTTAACACATTTGACGACGTACGGTTTACACATATGACAAGAGGTGTAAAAGTGTGCTCCAGATCTGACTGAAACTCTGGAAATATTAGCAATAGTCACTTATTATGATCAGTGCTTGGTTTTATCAGAACGTCAGCTGAATTTCACTCCTAATTTGCAGGAGCAACTTAGCACATTCCCGTGGAAGGTTCGAGGGATTAAAATTAAGTAAAATGTAATTTGTAAAGAAAAAACATTGAATTAAAATTGTTGTTGGTCAGTAAAATAATTTCATTATTTTTCAAATCGTAAAATTAAGCCGGAAAATTGAAAGCGAAGAGGAAATTCTCTTCTAAATGGAACTAGATATGACATATACTCCCACAAAAGTGTAGAATTTTTCCCAATAATTTTTTTCAATCTAGAACAGAACGGTATCGCTATTTTAACACTTACGCTTTTCTTTTCAAATTTTGGACGCAAATAAAATCAATACAACCAAGCAAAAGAACGAACTTGAAACCCCGAGAAAGACATGTAGACTGGAAACCTACTAGACGAAGCACAATTCTTGCACCATGATTCTGCCATAAAATGAGGAAGAAAATTCTTCAGTTTAAAAATTAGAGTAGAAAGTAGAAACAAACTTTCCTTAACTCTATTAAGCGTTAGTGGGAACAAGATGAGACTTCGACGAAATGCGGCCACCACAATTTACAACGCTCGCAAATGAAGTCCTCGGGCAGGCAATGAATAGTAGGCTCGGGCACCAGCCCTTAGTGTTCTGAAGCGTCGCTCTGGAAGACATCGATTGATAAATGAGAACCGTGAGGCAAACTTCTGATGAGGTTGTATTCTGGGTCATTTAAAGTGAACTGCGACAATTTCGAAGCAGGAAAAGCTAAAATTGGAAATGCTTCCCATGGGAATTCTTCCTAAGTTAGGCTAGGCAATAACGTTTCTTTGTGGTCCACCCAACAAATGTTGCATCTACATATTTGAAAGAAAATGAATATTTGGTATTGATTCAAACATTCAGCAATGAATTTTGAATCATATTATCTAATATTTTTTATCGTGGAAAATTTTTCATTCTTGAATAACTTCTTATTCGTACGCTCAAGAAAATTCAAATTGATGCACTTACTCGATTGCGTGTTCCGTAACACTCTCCTGAAATCATTTCGTAATGTATGACAATATTCACTAGCAGGAGATGGTTTACCCTAGCGTAGATGGTTCAACTTGTTAATTTTTCTTGATTAGCGTGAGCATAAACTGCCCAGTTTTACGTATCTAGCAACACACTGCAACCATGATGACTGAGAGGTAAAATTGCTCTTCTTCGAATCGTTCAACTTTTCCCTCCATTTTCCGTCACTGTGCCCAAATCACTTCTAGAACGGCAATTCCGAGTGACAAATCTAAATTCTTTCACAACGACCAAAAGTGTATTTTTTCCTGGCATTGGCCTCGTATTTGATGATGTGTGTGTTCAGCACTGCAGCCATAACGCGTGGGGCGGCGGTGCTCTGAGTATCGAAGATGATATTCTTCTGATTGAGGGATTGTCTGCAGAGCTTCCTGTAGCTGCTGAGGGCCTTCACTTCCATCTAAAATACGAGCGTTTTGCAGGCCACGCAATGTGAATGAATGTTCAGGGCAAAAAATATGAATGAATGTTCAGGGCAAAAAACATGGACGAATTTTGCAGGACGCAAAATTTGAGCGAGTTTTGCAGGGAGCAGAATATGAATGAATGTTCGGAGCACAAAATATGAACGAGCTATGCAGGCAAAAAACATGAACGATTTATGCAGGGCACAAAATATGAATGAGCGTTTCCTGCACACAGAATATGAACTAATCAATCATTAGGGAAGATAACTAAATAAATTTATTGTAGCGCACTCTCGTCCTCGCTGGCGTCCTTGTGTGTTGTAAAGCTAGAAATTGAAAGTTTGTGCGCATTGATTTGTTTTACATTATTTACTGTGCTGTTAGACACGTCGCGTGTCAGTGTAAGATTTACTGTTAGATTTTTCTCGTGCTCTGGTACTGTGTAGTAGATTGAATAAGTTTAATTAGATGATAATGCAAGTATTCAGAGGGCGGATATTTGTAAAGACATACACAATGAAGGTTAAAGCCTTGAGCATGTTAAATAAATATCAAGCAGTATATTAAATATAAACTTCAATAAGCATCAACAGTCAGTGCTGGAAGGGGTTGTTATAAACAAAATTTAGCTTTTTGTTTTGAATGAATTCATTGAGTTTAGTACCCTTGTTTCTGTGAGTGAAATGACCAGTCAGCTACTATTTTTATGAACATCATTTAGTGCAAGACATGAATATTGTCAGTACAAAACTAACAGCGAGTTCTATAATTTTTCCCACACTTTCTCACTCAAACCTCATCTTGAAGCTTTAGAGTCTTACAAAAACAAACTTATTTCTGACAACAAACTTCGAAACCTGACACCGTGAGAACGCCAAAGTCGATCACCAAGAAATACCGCGATATATTTTGATATTCTTAATACCTGGAGTTCCATAAGAGAAGAGAGTATCCACTGCGGCATTCAGTAGCCAACCTCGTGTTAGCGGGGCAGTAATTTGGTGACGCTCTCGCATCAAGGGAGGTGCCGCGCGCAACAGCTACGATCAACAGCGGCATTATAGGCCGGTTGCTAACTCATAATACGCTGCCAGATTACGTGCATTTAAAAATCATATGTCATTTCTGATTAAAAATACATTTGTTACTGGTATTTATATCCTAATTTAGAGACATATATCACATTTTTGAATCAATAATTTAAATTTGCTAGTTCGACGCCTTGCAAAATCGAGCTGAAAATGTCACTGATGCTCCATTCCAGAAGAAACAGTTAAATGATTGTCATAATTTGATCGATACTCAACATACTGAAACAAAACACTACAAATCAATTTTATGAATTAGGACCGCTGTTTTAAGCGCGTTTATTGGTTGACTGTAAACAATGTCCTGCAAGCCGTTTGACTGCCGCAAATTGACCGCAAGTGGCCACACAATGTCCATCTTATGTTCATCCAATATTCAAGAACCACTCAGGTCTTACAAAGGCTATTGCCCATTCAATTAACTTGTGTTTGCGACTCAACTTTTTAGCTTTTTATGCCTCTGTCGCATGACGGCACAAGCCAACATCATCGATGTAAATATTTTGAATGAAATTTTTCTCTACGCTTTATTCTTCAGAAATTCACAGAGACGATTTAACTAAGTTGCTTGGCAAATGGAAACATATGAACGAGAAAATAACACCGATGATACAATGCTACATGAAATTGTCAAACACCATAAATAATTTATACTGACTGCTCCATCATCCCACTCCAGTTGAAGAAATGGTTTTTCAGCTCCTTAACCTATGGGTAAAGAACGAGCGGATGAAAAGCAAAGTAAGTGAGTAGAAGAATTTATCCTCTAACTCCTTCTACCCGTTCGTTCTATTTGCCATGATCCCCACAGAGCTGCGTTCTGGTGAAAATACCGCGGGGACCGAACTGGGATCGAACCATGCAGCATGATGATTGTTAAAATTGTGATGTGTAATCCCGGGTGCCATGCCTCTGACTAATCAATGGCATAGCGTAAGCTATCATGTTATTAGTTTCTAAATTTCCAAAAGGGTCATGGGCATCACAATGCACTTATGTTAATGAAAGTGGGAGGAAGATTTTCAGGCATTGGTTTTGCGTCGTTATATATAGCTTGTGTCAAACTGAGTTATCGAGCTGGTCATGCGCGAGTATCTTTGATATACTGTAATTACTGAGAAACAGAACAGATGAATGATCGAGTATGTATATGGAGAACGACTAATGACAACCTAAGATAAAATGGGATAGTATTCGAACAGTGTACCCGATAATTATATTCGGACGCTCTCTATTAAGCCAGTTTGATTATGACCAGTGCATTAACGTGAACAGTCGAAGAGTGAAAAAAAAGCTGTCAAGTAAGAATTAGACTATAGTTCACAACTCGTTCATATCACCCCTGAAAGTCCAAGAAGGGTCAAGTCAGTCATAATTCCCCGTTCAGAAAGATCTGTGACCACAGTCGTCTTTTTTGCACCCACAGCCCGCGCAAATTTTGCGTCTGGTCATGAGAGTGGCAGCAGCACCGACAGCTTCATCCATCTCTGTCGGAGGGCCGACACGGGAGCAAGCGAGCGGCAATGGCTACAAGTTCTTTTAATTATTTCTTGTGCCCTCTTGTGACGCTAAACCACAACCGTCATGTTGCTTGTGGATGGTAAATTGCGATGAGATGAAGCGGGAAACTTGGATCATAGAGGATGGGCACTGATGTTGGCTGAAATGTCGTGACTTTGGCTGTTATAATGCACTGTATTTGTGGAAGTTTGAGAGTCTATTTGTACAATTTCTGAAGCACTGACCGTTGTTTCTGAAGCATTGACCTTTGGACAATTTGGATAGTGTTGGGGTTTCGTAATTCTATTTATAAGCGTTAAAGGTTGTGGGCTTGTAGGCCAGGCCCAAAGCGTCGAAACTTGAAGGCGGGCTAATATGTGGTTGTTGGCTGGAATCTTCACGTTGTAGAGATTCTCCTACAATCAAGCGAGTCCTTGAGAGAAGATCTGAAGTGTATACCTTAGACGCCGAACTTTTTTCCTAACTAAGTCTTAAATTTCCACGAATAAAACACTGAGTTTCCTCACAGCTACGATATTGAAAAGCTTCGCACGCAAAATTTCATCCGCCTCTCAACAAAATCAAATTCTCTGACCCAATTATCAACAGTCAATGTTGAATGTTAAGTCAACACTGACGTCTTTCTGTTAAACTGAATGTAATTGCCGATATTTTTACCACTTAATGGTCAAAATTTATTGTGCGTTTGTCCTGCGTGGTGCACGCAGACATGTTTGGCGAGGTCTTCACTCGCCTTCAGTTTGAGAAAAACGTGCAAAGCTAAGTGTTCGAGAGCAGAGGAACTGTCTCTGAACCTGAGGCAAGAATTCCCAGGTAATCGCTGCGGAAGTCTTCTCTTTTGAAGGGCGTAATGGAGAGCAGTGAAGAGCCGCACTTCCTGAAGAGGACAGACGACTCTTTGTGCAGGCACTTTTCATTGCGCTGGTTGGGTGGGTACAGGCGGAATGCCGGGGCAACGATACTGAAATTTTCTGAACATTCATGCATGGAAACTAAATGAAAATTCACTAGAATAATGTGTTGTTTGCGAGCCGTGTAGATATTTTAGCCTACGTGCAAATTAAGTTTTATATTTTTGGTTTCGAAACGACATCGAAGCACAATCAATCTACTGTATTTGTGGAGACGATGGGTATACCTGTATTGCAGCAGTGAATAAGTAATGCTACGCTTCTCACATCCCTGTATTTAATTTATCATTCACTAGGGATATGAGCCCCCTTTTCTTCTAGGTTTTGTTTCATCTTTTCTTAACCGTTTTTTTAATTCCAAAAACATTGCTCCTTGTCATTTTGAACATTACTAGTGTACACGGCCTTCCAAAATGACGAAATTCGATAGATTGCTCAAATAAATATTCAAGGTGTGGATGACGAACAAATATACACATCCTACTTGTACCCGCGTTTAAAATATTCTTGGACTTGTGCACTGGTGAAACTGGTTTCACAGATACGGTCATTAAGCATCCTGACGAGCGTGACAGACACACGGACCAACCAATCACACAAACTAGCAACAATTATGTTTTATTTCATAGTAGATTTATATTCCAGACGTATTTCACTCCAACGTGGATGAACTCTTACGGAGGGGCAAACAGCCGTGTAGTTACCGCACTAGCTCGAGTACAGCGATGTCACAAATGGTGCGGCCGCAGGCGTGGCTGAGTTTCTTGAAAACTGTCAAACTGAAGGCCACCATCAGCAGCAAGAGACAATTTTCATCTTACATCCTGATCCAGACTTCAGTTTTGTAAAGATAGCTGGCCTCAGTTGCTCTGAAACTCAAACTCCACCCACACTACGGTACAGAGTACAGACGCAAGCTTTCTAAAATTTTGCAAGGTTTCACTAACCAGCTGGTACAAATACCCGCGTAAGACCGCCGAGGTTAAAATTAGTCCAGTGATTGAAAAATGGGTCACTAAGATGAGCTTCTGTCTCATAAGACGCTTAGTGCTGATGGCGCTACCCAATAATCCAATTTGTCTCGTATTATCTCACAAAATGTTTAGCACGTTTCTTGTGGAAAGTTAGACTGAAGTTCAATGTTCAGCACATATTTGAGTTAATTTCAGATATCAATGTCGGAAATAACGAACATCAAAATGGATCGTGCCTGCATTTAGTTTTTATTGAGTATCTGTGAAAATTGAGTTTGTGACTGCAGGTCGGTCAGCAGCATTATGAAAATCCCCTCAGTGACCACCTGTGGGTTCCTTCGTAAGAAACGTGTGAACTTCGATTTAAAAAACTGTCAGCCCAAAATCACTGGAACCGCAAGCGCAATGTAGTCTGCTTATTGGGAAACTTAGTTTACGAAGAAACAATTTTTTAAGCACGCGTTTTATGTTTGATACAAGTATATGAACAGACATGTCTCTCTGAAGTGCACAGTCGCTAACGATGTTGGTGGAGCCTGGTGTTAGCAGCCGTGGAATAAATCCCTTACTATATGAGTGACTCATTTTTGCTGCCTCAAATATATGTTGCCTGAAAATTCATGTTGCCTCAATGTTGAATCTTGCCTCACAATTTGTGTTGCCTCACAATTTGTGTTGCCTCAATGTTGAATGTTGCCTCGCAATTTATGTTGCCTCGCAATTTATGTTGCCTCACAATTTATGTTGCCTCAGAAATCATGTTGCCTCAGAATTTATGTTGCCTCAGAATTTATGTTGCCTCAGAATTTATGTTGCCTCGCAATTTATGTTGCCTCAGAATTTATGTTGCCTCAGAATTTATGTTGCCTCGCAATTTATGTTGCCTCACAATTTATGTGGCCTCACAATTTTTGTTGCCTCAGAATTTATGTTGCCTCGCAATTTATGTTGCCTCAATGTTGAATGTTGCCTCACAATTTATGTTGCCTCAATATTGAATGTTGCCTCACAACTTTTGTTGCCTCACAATTTATGTTGCCTCAATGTTGAATGTTGCCTAACAACTTATGTCGCCTCACAATTTATGTTGCCCCAATGTCGAATGTTGCCTCAAAATTTATTAGTAAAGCGTCTTTTGTGGTTAGATGTCTTTTTTGTGCATCGTAAAGTACACTGATATGCAATAATGGGTTTTATCAATTGATCGATGAAAGCATCTTTGCCAACATGACATCATATTTTGTTGCTCGTTTGAACTTCGTTCTACGTGGCATCGCATCCACCATGAAAACTGATTTTTTTTTAATCGACGTTTAACAGAGTCTAAAACTTAAGGAATTTAATTTAACGAAATCGTTTTCTTTTTATCATCATTTCAAGTTCAACGCCCTAACGTAATTACAGTCTAGTGTGAGAGTACGAGCCGCCTTTAGCCTCCAAAATTCATTTCCTTGGTAAGTTAAGATGCATAACTTCATTACGAAAAAGATGGCTGGAAATTTGTTAGGACGAGCGTACAGAGCAGGCTTGGACAAAAATTGCAGTCATCTGGTACAGTCGAGCACACTACCAAGACTTCAACAAGCGACGCTGAAGTAGCGAGCTCCAAGCGGGCACAGTCCCTTGTGCTGCGCTGTGGTCCACACTTGCAGTTCGCTACTTCCGATAGTGGGCATCCAGGGGAGCTGGACGCTCAGATTAGATAAGTTATTTTAAGCCTCCCTAAACAGGCTAGACGCTCAAGTAAACACGCGGTTAGCATCTAGAGCAAAGCATCGGCACAGCTCCACCCACAGGTTCTACGTAATCACACAATTAGAAGGCACCCCAGATTTACGGCTTGTTGCTGTTAGCATCAGGACAGGATTTAGTTTATAAACTCGTCTACGACACTTCGCCAAGCTCAGCCAATCTGATGCAGCTGTTCAAAGAAGAACAAACAAATGTAGACGGGTAAAAGATATTAATCTAAGCAAGCATGCTGACCAACGAAACAATGTCATCAACCTGAAGCAGTTTTTCAATGAGTATGAATTTCATTTGGAACTGTCACACCCAAGTGAAATTGTAGAAAGCGGAGACGGTAAACCAGTTTAAGCAACAGCTTGTAAATCACCAGAAACAGCTGCGGCGGAACACTGCACAGAACTCCCTCCCAACGGATACTAGAGGAAAAAATACCCAACGCTTAGGAACAAAGTTTTGCACCCTGGAATCTAAATGATGCCCAAACTGTAAGCAGCCAACCCTAACATAATGAAATTTACATTCAACAAACAAACACACACCTGAGTTTAGAGTGCACTCTGTGTGACTACACATAAGGGCAAATGCAATTTTAACGAAATAAAAACGTATGACAAAATACTCCAAGCGAAAGACAGGTAAATTAGTTCAAAGTTCAAATGCAAAGAAAATTATAAATCAGTTAGGTTAGAAAGTAGTTCGGGTTGAGACGTGTCAAATAGGTGCGCTACCCGAAATTGATTCGTCTGACAAGCTGACACTTAAGATTCTTCATTTTATGAAGATAACTCAAGTGATCAGCATTATTGCTTGAAGTAATTGGAATGAATAATGAATTCAATGAATTTTAATTTATAATTATTATTAATTATTAACCAGCATTGTAATTACAATTGCAATGAATTAAAAATTTTTTCAATTGTAATGATGTAACCAAAAAACCACAAAACCACTGATGTGCCAGTCATACAATCTTCACAACAGAGAAACAGGCGTATGGAAGGCGGTGAAAAAGCTGCTCTCCAACAACTGTAGTTCACTAGGCCCTTCAACCTCCTATGTCCAAATTACTCTACAAGAGCACCTAAAGAGTTTTTTGCCTACAGTTAAGGTTGAAATTGTTCAATAAGACACAAAGTAGCAAGTAAGATCTCTTTAAGAGCAGACCAAAGCTAATCAAAAACTAATCAACTCAATAAAGGTTTTTGTCCACCGAGAAGGTAGAAGAGCGCAGCATTTGAGCATACAAGAAAAAAGGAATTTCATTTTGTTTTATTCTAGTAAAACTAACAAATTTGTGATTTCTAAATTTTCAAAGTTTCGAAAAACTTGATAAGCTATTTAATCCTGCATTCCGTTTCACAACGTCAAAGTCCAGTGATTCTCGTTGTGCCGATAGTTGTTCTCTGCTTCTATTACTTCCTCAGAACTTTGGGCCAATAGAGTCTCCGAACATTCTTGAAGGCTTGCCAGCGGAGGAAGTTCCGCAAAATGACAAAACCGGACTGGTTTCCGGACATCCACAATATTCCGGAAGCCTCGTTTGCCTGAAAGCCCGTAAATACGACTCTAAAGCACTGCGATGGCAGTGAAAACACTCTTCTCTAATGTTGAGGCATATGAAGTCTTAGCGACCTATACTGCGGGATATATCGCATCTTACGAGCTCAACTCTCGGAATTATAAGGCGAGTCTCCCTCGCTCAAAGATTAAAAACGAAACGTGACTTTCTTCCTACACTTGTAAACATTTGAGTAGTTACTCATTAAGCAGCTGAATCATCACAAGATTGATATCAAGAAAGTTAGTTTCCTCCGCCGAAATCCAGTTTCTTTCAATTGTCTAAGCCTGAACATTTTCATTTATTCAATTCGAGCTGGTCATCAATGCAATTTCAATTTTTAATTAATCTATTTCCACCTAATTTCTTCAATCTAATTCGAACCGATTCCATCAGTTCATTTCGAACGAATTTCTTTTGCCCATCGACGATTGATTTCATCGATGCTACTCCCAGTAGTTTCTTCAGCTTTTCTTGAGCCTCATCTATCATGGAAAGAATCTGAAATCTGCTGAAATCCTTCCTTTCCCAGAGCTGACTTCGACAAGTTTACAACAAAGCCTGATTGACATTCTGTACGTCAAGAAGGCCTCGCTAGCTCTTAAAATATTCTATTATCCCTTGCCTTCTTGTCGGGGAGAAAGCAAGAAGTATGAAAGAAAGAAAAAAGTTGGCCTACGTGGCGTTAGAAGTTTGGAATGTGTTCATGAGGTTAAATCGAATGAAAAATAATCTAGTGATATATGTACATCAACACTATTATCAGATGCATTGGGTCTTCCTTGCTATTTTACTTTCAAACAACAATTTAGATACAATTCTACGGGAAAATTCAGTCACTACAAAAGAAGATGCATACAAAGAGCTCCGAACTTAGTTTGATTAAGTTTGGATGTTTTTTGCTCGCACTTGTAAGGAATTTATTTCTGCTGTTTTGGTCGATGGCATGTAACGCAGCACGTCAGCACGGTCACGTTAACTGAGTAAAAACTGTAATTTAAGTGCAAAATGTTATTCCTAAGCAGGAATGCCTTCACACACAGGTTGTCCATTAAGTCTCCATGCCATTTTAAAAAAATGATGACAAATGTAATTGATCGGGTGTTTTATTCAGATTTTTTATACTGTATTCAGAGTTTATTAATTTATTTTGCCTCACTCATTAGACTCCTACATGGGCGCCATTAGTTGCACGAAGCACGTCAAGACAGAGCTCGATTTGTGGTTTTGTTCCACAGATCTTCCACATTTTTTCGGTCATAAGAATCTTTGTAATAGTCCTTGCTAAATTGCAAAATTTTCCTATAAATCATATCCCTCCTCCAAACGTTCTTCCTTCTTATTTTCCTTTTCTTTCTATTAGTGTCCCAAATTTTCCCCTAGTTTACGTCCCTATCCTCTTCGTTCTATTCCTATTCTCCTATTTAGTTCTTTTACGGGTGTTCCTGATTTTCTTTTCCTTATTTCACTTTTCACTACCTCCGTCTCCTAACTTTTTGAGTTTAAATTTTCACTTCTTAAATTTCCTCTTAGTTTTTCCTTCACTTCTTTAATTTAAATGGCACAATAAAGAAGCTCTTGCATCCAAAATGCAAGCCAAAGCGAAAAGAGCAATGTTTTCCATAGCGAGAAATTTTGCTATATGTATTCACGTCAACGTGAAGCGCACGCTATATTTCTGTTTGCTAAAACTTTCTCCGGGTCCTAAATGTGAAGCAGACGCGAGTGATGCGCTACCCTACAGCGGAAAAGACTCGCATGCTTGAAGATAGGCATGTGAACGGCACTGATGTGGCCCCGAACTTCTGAATTCCGCCGCCGTCAAATAATCGAGCGCCAGCAATATATTTTCATAATATTGAGCTCAAGCATCTTTTTTACCGACGCGTATATTTCTACTAGAATGTGGTACAAATTAATAGCATTAAGTTGAGAAGAATTTCCGTAGTGTGAAATGTCTAGCGAATGTTTAGTCATCCACGTGAAATAACGGTCATGAACTAATGATTATGCACTAACAATCATAAACTCATGGTTACAAACTGATGACTATGAACCGATGGTTATGAACTGATAATTATGCACTAACAAACATAAACTCATGGTCACAAACCGATGACCACGAACTAATGATCATGAGTAAATTGTTGACCTACTGGTCATGGTCAGGCAGCCGTTGCCAGCTAACAAAGTGACCTGCAAGAGCGCGACGGCGCATCACGCACAATGCCCCCAACAAAAGCAGATGCGTTTAACTGCACGTGTAGTTATCGAGTCATCATGACACTGCAGCAAAGGTTGAGACACAAAAATGTGACTTCGAGAGACGCTCTCAACTATGCGACATAAGCGCTTCTAACTATTCGACACAGGAGCTTATAAATATACGACATATATGGGGCTCGTAACTATACGACATTAGAGCTCATTACATACATACGACATAGGCGTTCGTAACTATACGACATTAGAGCTCATTACATATATTCGACATAGGCGCTCGTACCTATACGACATTAGAGTTCATTACATACATACGACATAGGCGTTCGTAACTATACGACATTAGAGCTCATTACATATATTCGACATAGGCGCTCGTACCTATACGACATTAGAGTTCATTACATACATATGACATGGGCGCTCGGAACTACCCGACATTAGAGTTCATTCCATACATACGACATAGGCGCTCGGAACTATACGACATTAGAGTTCATTACATACATACGACATATATAGGGGCTCGGAACCATACGACATTAGAGTTCATTACATACATATGACATAGGCGCTCGGAACTATACGACATTAGAGTTCATTACATACATACGACATAGGCGCTTGGAACTATACGACATTAGAGTTCATTACATACATTCGACATATATAGGGGCTCGTAACTATACGACATTAGATCTCATTACATACACACGACATAGGGGCTCGTAACTATACGACATTAGAGCTCATTACATACACACGACATAGGGGCTCGTAACTATACGACATTAGAGCTCATTACATACGCACGACATAGGCGCTCGTAACTATACGACATTAGAGCTCATTACATACACACGACATAGGTGCTCGTAACTATACGACATTAGAGCTCATTACATATTTTCGACATAGGCGCTCGTAACTATACGGCACAGGGGCTCGTTATTATGCAACAAACGAGCTTGAAGCTCATCATCTACCAAACGAGATCTGCTTCTAAGACCAACAATTTAAAAACCATTTATCGGCCGTTGTTACTTCAGCAACTAAATAATATTTAGAGCCGTGTAGCGCCGCTGCAGCGTTATCTGTTGTGCTCCGCAAGCAGAGGGCAGTTTAGTCTCCTTGTTATATTGCTCTCCCAATGTCACAAGCACCCGAGATACGCAGACTTAACAACAATGAAGGCAGGCTTCTGTCAGTTATGAGGCTGGGTGCGCTGGAGTTATGATCTCAGTCAAGTCACAGCAGCGTAGGTTGACAACGACGCGAGAGGTAAGCTCACGGGTTGCGGCCCAAGTACGCTTGCTGTAGTTTAGGGATAGAGGGAGAAAGGTGAATAAGGAGAAAGAGAAATTGTAGACTGTGAGTACCAGCAGCAGATTTGTATGACAAACGATTTTATTAGAGTAACAACTGCAAGCGTAATTATGGAAGAGAGAGAGAGGCTATCAAATTTTCAACTGAGGATGTAGTTACGGTGGAGAGATAGAGAAAATGCTATTAAAAACACCTGTAGATGCTATTATGATAGAGAAAATAGGCGACACTATCAAAATAATGAGTGAGCAGATTAGGTTACGGTACAAAGAGAGAAAGCTGCAGAGTATCAACAGCACACGAACTACTTAGAAAGAAAATTTTCTAAAGGACAGCGATTCCTCAACTTGAAGCAAACCTCGCAGTGAAAATTGCTGCTAGCTTCAAAAAAACGATCACATTATTAATTCCATGAAAGAAGAAGCAGCAGTTTCAGCAAGATTTCTGACGAAATCAAAGCAAGATCAACAGTTTACAAACAAGTAAGTATTCTAATCTGACAAGCGGCAGGGCTTGTAGTCACACCGACCAGCAGGCATCAGCAAAAGTACGGCCGTCCCATAGAGTTGAAGTAATCCTAAGTTTTTCCCTAAGGAACTTGGTGTGGAGCTTCATTTGACAACTCTGGCAAAATATTGCGGTCCAGAGATGACAGAAGTCGACAGAGTTGTCAATATCCGTCGTTTTTACGGAGAATCTTGAAACTTCTCAAAATGGCATTGATAGAAGGCAGCAGCTCGCTTCCAAAACTCGCCGTGTGTCTCGGAAATCTATCTACTCCAAATTTCCAATCTACCTCAACCTCAAACTACAGCTTGATTAGAACGGTCCCAATAGGAAAAGACTGTGTTCTTTTTTTCCATTGGAGTGCAGCAGAAATGTGAACCATCGTGGATAGTTGAGTTTTTAAAGAAGAGTTTTAAAGCTCAAGAATCAATGCCAATGAGGTAGTGAATATCAAAATTCAAATTAAAAATTGAGGACGCAGCTCAGCTCTCTATCATTAATGCTTTGAAAGTCGTCTCTGCAGTAAAGTTTCGAATATAAATCAATTAAGACTCTAATTGAGGCGCTGTTTCCTCTATAACAGCTCTTGGTACTTTGCCAGACCACGGAGAAAAATATTCCAGCCTTTTGGCTGGCGCGGCCACGGATTGTCTGGCTAGAAACTTATGTTTCGACAAAAATTCGGATGTTTAGATGGCGACTAAGATCAAACCTTCACGAGATTAGGGAAGATTTTGTCAGGCTGCCTAATAAATGAACGGGCGAATGACTTCAAATAGAGACGAAATGACTCTTCGTCTCCTGGGAAGAAGCTGCTTGTCACATCCCCTGACTTGGGATGCGCAGCAATGCTACGCTATGCATCTCAACTAGACTGGGCCATGCTGGCGTGTTCAACCCTTATCTGTGCAGCATCAACGACTTCCTGGATGACTTCATCATTCAGGTAGCATGCGGCTATGAGACAATTCATTGCTGGGCAGTCTGACGCAATACGTGCATTGATCAAAATCTTCCAGGGGATTCTATCTTCTAAGATACTGGAAGGAGATAATTAAGTTACATCAATCTGCTTTGAGGGACCTGGAAGACGTTAACTATGTTATTGAATTATAAAATGACAGTGAGTATTCCTGAACGAGAAAATCTATATCTTTTGTGTTATCAGAAATAAATTGAATTCTCTAAATAATAGTGAACACAGAACAACCCGATATTACCTAGGCATTAACTGTATAAAAAACAGCAACTATTTCAAGCAAGGAATATCTAAGGCGTCCAAAAAAAATGTGTCCAATGTTTTTGTATACATTAATAATATTACGCGCTCATGATTCTGTGCAACAATTCATTGGTGGCACATTTTTTTCAGCTTTTAATACTTCAAAATGCAACTTAAAAAATAACAGCGGATTTTCATAGTAAACTCTTGAATGACAACATAGATATAGACTATTAATTGTATTAATGGTGAGTGGGAAGGTTTTCCGTGAACAGCCTGTACGAGTACATGAGGAAATATAGCATTCATTTGAGATAAGAAACTACAGCAGGTGTTCCGCAGCGAGAGAGACAACCTTCACTCCTGCGCTCGGTGTAAAGTAGCATGTTTTCTTACACTGAAACTTCATTCAATATCTTAAAAGAAGCCCCTGACTTCTCTGAAAATAAGTTCAGTTGTTGTATGACTGCGAACTTTTACCAGGACCAAATGAGAATTTTTCGATAAAGCTGCGAGTAGTGTCCAGATGACAGTCCTTTTGCTTGTTAGTTAAACTTCATATCTCACAGAGCGAATATCTGAGAGGTTTTTACACGAGCGATTAATATTTTCAAGTTATTTTCTGTGATCAAAAAATGAACTTCAAAGCCATTCGAATTGTGCAATTCACTAATTTAGTGCGCAATTTATCCCGAAATAGAATTTCGTTTTAAATTATGACTGAAATCTTCGGCGACATGAAACTTATGGTAGGGAAATTGTGCAGATATAATGCGTGTTTGCTCGCTCATTTTCCTGTAAGTAGAGTTGAATAATTCAGCAGGATTACGAGAATACTTTGTTCGTCAAAGTTTATTCGGCGAAGTGACTTTAAAAAATATTCATTCAGTCCCTCCCTTTCTCCGCTACATGAAAGTATTTTAAAAATAGAGAGAAGAAATCCCCGAAACAAAGCCAGATAAACATGCATGACATCAGTCATCTAAATGGCAAAACTTGAAGCAATTCAACCAGCATGAAAGTGAGAGATTTCATCTATCTTTAAAAGAAGATAAAGATGAAAGAATTTCTAAAAGTATTCTTCGTTCATGAAGGCATTTGCATTCAACAATAGCGCCGTCGTACCTCTCACCAAAACTCGACAGTGAAACTATCAAGTCTGGCCGCTGTGGGCAGAAATGTGAACGATCAATGTTTCCACAACGATATTGGCACGTCGAGGCTCCAGGCACAGCGAGCAAAAAAATACGATTTTAAATACT
>JACJUY010002993.1:18383-30132 GCA_014220935.1 Platorchestia sp. MABIK | reverse complement strand
AATCTTGCTCTGAGTTCGGTAATGCCTTATTGGGCGTAAGACGCTTAAAACCCCTATTCTTTGAGGAAAATTACGTTTAAGTAAAAGCACGCATAATCATGGATAAACATCAACGAAGTGGTATGACCACTAATAGATACAAAGAAACACAAGTTCTCTTTGATCACGATATTATTAATAAATATCGTGAGGTAATAAGTTAACAAAACTGAGCTGTGCTATCCAACTTACGGATTGGTGCTTGCGAGACCTGCCAGTGAACAAAATAGAAATTGAATCCAGTGTCTAAACATGATTGCAAAATAATATTGACGCTCAGTTACGAGCAAATACACTAATAGGGTCAAATGGGAGCTTACCAATGGCAGGGCAGAAGGGCTGTAATATTTGCTTGCCTCAAGGGAGTAACGTTTTGACCACGAAACAGATGAAGATAAAGTCCATAACGATGAAGTTTGGATCCATTTACCGACAGAGAACATGCGTTGTTGTAACACATGTTGTTTAGTGTGTCACGCTCTCAACTGTCATCAATGAAGAAGTTTACCACCACCCATCAACGCTGTGCATTCTATGAAAATAAAAAATCCGCTCAGTTTAAATTCTGCTCAAATGGTGACTCTCGAGACAGATTTAAAAAATACAAGAGTCAATTATTTCAGGGTGTACGTACTCATTTGTGTACATACCGTTATCTTTGAATTCCCTGAGCAGTTCATTACACCAAAAATTTCAATGAGCGAAAACAGGTGAGCCCTTTCCTCCAATAAATTCAAAATTGAGTCAGCACAACCAGCTATCTTTGAGGGAGCTTCAAAACTAACATAACTGGTGTCAATGATGGTTGTTACAATCCAATTGTATCGACTGATGAATTACGAACGCCCTGACTCAGGGAAAAATGGCATATTATTTAGCCTTGCCTCATCAGCTACTCGGAGGTGTACCTGTTCAAAGGGCGAAGTATGAACCAATCTAAGTGTGAATTTTCATTCCTTCTCAGCAAATTCGTTTAGAATGTCTTCCAGAGAGGTTTTCTACTGGATATATATACTTCAAATCCTTCAGAGCAACATCTTTCTCGATGACAAAACAATTTTATCTGTAATTCTTTTTTACAAGTTCGGAATCAGTTAGAATGATTTCCAATCATCAATCTAAGAGGGAGTGCAAGTGCAATCTGCTTAATTAAAAAGGGTTTTCCTGCAATCTCTCCAAGACACCTCCTTCATATTCTACGAGCAACAGAAGAGCTACTTTCTGTGACAAATTTTGCGCCATAGCGAGTGGTATTGAACCAGATTTTTTTTCGCCCAAAGTGTAACGCTAAGTCCGCTGCACCACGGAGAAGACAGTTGTTGTAAGTCAGTCCTTGTTCTGGATGTAGGTAGATTGTGTATTGATTCTGTACGATAAATTCGAAAGTGTGCAGAGACTTTACGGGCCAGACTAAGCCCTGAGGATCTAAGGCCGAAGGACGGAGGATCTAAGACGAAGTTAGAAGTGGAACCCAATGCTGATGCAAATTAAAGGGCTGTACTCTACAGCGTTCAGCTAAGATTCCGTTGATTCCGTTGTTGATTCCGTTGCTTAACTGAGGAACGTGCTGATGTACAAGGCATCCCCAAAAAATGTACTCACTCTTTAACTGCCCAGTCCTCGTATGTTTTATATTTTTGAAGATGTTTATTGACATAGATATAAGTCATTGAGTCAGAGAAAGAAACATCAAATTCAAGAGAATTAAATGTCATAAACACAAACTTAGTTGTACCTGAGACAAAACCAAAAAATATATGATTAATAATAATATCAGCCAGAAGATGAGTACATTGTTTGCGGTCACCCTACAATAAGCTTTATTTTTCAAATCTGGCGTACACGAACGCTTTTCGGATGCTGAAGTGGATGCGTAAAAGAGAAAATGCGGACCGAATTTCAAAAGACACTCAACTGTTCTTTTGAAAACGACGACACATCACGCAGCTCTCCATCGCTTCGCCATTCACGGCGTGATCGCGCTGATAACACGCGTCTGCGTGCTGGGGGGAGCCTGCACTCGGTGAACTTTCGAATCTTCAAACACCACGTTTTTCCAAACGTCTGAGAACCATTTATTACGTCTTAGCAACATCAGAAATTACTTGCGAGGACTTCTCTGAGATAATCTCCGTAAAAAAGAAGTTGAAGTTAGCCTGAAATTCCCCAGATGACACACATGCTTGAAGAAACTTAAAGATTTTGGGTCGCACTTTGCTCGGCTGCTTTGGATTAAAAGAACGCCATGACGACATTAGAGGCTCCCGCCGGTCATTGCTGATGTGGGTCTAATTTCCGTTCCGGAGGTACATCATGTTATTGTTTCAATCCTAAACGAACTGAGAGCGCGCTCCCAAAACTTCAGGATATAATCCAGAATTGAACTCCAGATTCTTTAGCGACACAAAGTCCGATGGACCAATATAAAGTTCATGTTAGCTGCACCAAATTGTGACTCGGTGTGCCAGAGACGTGTTAAATTGTACATTTGGTCGGAGTATTTCGGGGTTCAACGCATCACGTTGCTTGGCTGGAGTTATTTTGGGTTCAGTGAGGAAAAACATGTTGAGATGAGGGAAGAATTATGAATAATTTGTCGAAATTCACAGATGATTTTAACGTGAAAACTGTTTGAAGTAAGTCAAAAAGTTTAATTATTTTTGAAGATGTTCCATTATCTTTAATTGCGTTGGACCTGAAATTTCAAGATTATTTCATAATTTATCTGTAATGGCATGTCATTAACCAAATCTATCATTAACCATAAATGTCAATTCAAGTTTCAAATTTCTTGAAAATTTCAAAGAAACAAAGCAAGGTTTTTAAAATTTTAAAAACTATGCAGACAACTCTTTGAAATTTACTTTTTCGAATAGGTGATGAATTTTTCACAAATTTATTCACCGACTTGAGTATGCAATTTTAGGCTTGTTGTCATTCTATAAAATGCAACGTTGGTTAAAATGTTGACCGCGATGGGTTAAACTGAAGTTCAATATTCAACTCAAATTTTAAGTTAATTATAGTAGGCAGTTGTAAAAATAACTAAAATTAACTAAACCGTGCATTCATTTAGCAAAAATTAAGCATTTATGAAAATTTAGTTTGTAACAACTGGTCGATCAGCAGCATCATGAAAATTACTTCCGCGTCTACCGGCGGCTCACATTGCGACACACATGTTGAGCTCCAGTCAAGTCTTCCGCAGCAGTCGGTTAAGCAGAATGTTAACTCGAGTTTTATTTCAAGAAGTAATTTGAGTGACGAATCAAATCCAAAGCGTATTCAAGCAAACGCGTTTTATTTTATTAAACCAGCTGGGTTCGGTCCGACAGACGTTGCTTCTACATTGGATGTGTCGTGTATTTAGCAGAAATTCGTACGAAACATGGCAATCCACCCACACCCAGCGACAGAAGTTAATTTCTTACTTCATGTAACATTAAAATAGCTGTAAGCAAATTCTAATTAGTCGATTAAAATTATTCATGTGTGATTAGTCTCTGATGGACCATGAAACTTATTCATGTGTGATTAATATGTGATCAAAGTTCCCGTTCCCGTAAGTATCGCTTGCGAAATAAAATAAAAGTAAGAAAATTATCAACTTTTATAATGTTATTGATTATTTTTAAGTTAATTTTTCATACGGCAAAGGTTCTTTTATCTGAAGATCATATTTACATCCCCATTTTATCGGTTCGCCCATAGCGAGCGTCAATAAGGAAAGTTCAGTTAATTTCTTTTGCACCTTCATAAAATGTTCAAACACCTTCGATGTGATGAGTTGAAGCGCACATGGAAAACCATGAAAGTACTTTCCTTCTGAAAGTTTAGTTATCTGAGAGTCACTTTTGTTTAATTAATCCCTCAAAAAAGTTGCTTCGCTGGTCAGTCCGTTCTCTGTCCCACCCTGTAAACTGGATACCTAAATTCAATATGATCACTGCAATTTTTTGATTTCTTTTCGAATTACAATCTATTGATATTAATTGCAATTCCTTCGGATGTTATCCCAACAAAAAAATAGAAATTGAACGAAAAGGTTATCATCATATTAGTATTAGTTGCTTAAAGACTCATTTCCACTGCGAAGTCGGTCTCAAGAAAAAAAAGGTGGGACCATTTAGCAACAATTGCAGAAAAATTTACGTACAAGGTATGTTCCACGGTAGAGGAAACAAGGTAGGGTCATATCTATGGGAGAAAATACACCTCCTCTTGTTCGGCTAGCCAATAGAAAGGCTTTATTTCAAACAAACTTTATGACGTCACCAAAACGCCTTGTCGTTAGGTCAATAGTGGAGCCAGATTTGGGGTAGCAGTGCTACCAGAAGCAATATGAGCGCTGCAATTGGTTCGTTGACGTAACGTCAGCACGCCCACACAGTCGACGAAAAAAAGACTGGTTTTAAACTACCTTGTTTCCTCTACCATGGTATGTTCCACGGTAAAGGAAAAAAGGTAGGTTCAAACCAGTCTTTTTTTCGTCGACTGTGTGGGTGTGCTGACGTCACAGCAACGAACCAATAGCAGCGCTCATATTGCTTCTGGTAGCACTGCTACTCTCAAATCCGTCTCCACTATTGGCCTAACGACACTGCGGTTTGGTGACGTCATGAGGTTAGTTTGAAATAAAGCCTTTCTATTGGCTACCCGAACAAGAAGAAGTGTAATTTCCCCCATAGAAATGACCCTACCTTGTTTCCTCTACCGTGGTATGTTCTCACACGAGATACCCTGAGCATGGAAAGAGCAGGTTCGGAAGGAAGAGGAAAAAAGGACATAAAAGAAACAGCGATTAAGGTGTGAAAATTGAACGACGTTGGAAGGCCGATCGTCCCAAAGCTAGGCCTATCAATTGTTGAGATACGTAATTTAACAGGATCTCGCCTGAGGGCACCAGTTCGCAAAGCATAGAATAGATATAATTCTCTAACCTAACCCTATTGCCTACCTTATAACCCCTGAGTGGTCAAAAATAAAAGGAAACTGGTTCAAATTGCTTATTTTTAAAGTTTTCCAGCTGAAACCTATGAAAATTAGAATCATTTCCGACGGAGGAATACGCCAGCTTAATTAGCCCAAGTAAGGTACTTATTTTAGTCGCTAGATGTGTTGAGTTAAAATGGTGAGAAAACCCAGCAATCCGTTGGGTCAAAAGAGAGGCTGTTGCTATACAAGTGTTTTAAATAGATTTTACAATATTGATTATAGATATTATTTGTACACCTGTTAGATAATTCGTCTAAAATCCACTGGCATCAGCGCTAGTGAGTGCTGCTTGCTTTTACAAGTATCAATATCGATACTTGCTTTTACAAGTATCGATATTGAATAGATATTAGAGTTTAACCTCCTGCTTGCTACATTGCTTTCCCAGTACCACTTACACCCTAGACACGCACGCTTGACAACAATGAAGGCGGGCTTCCGTCAATTGTGAGGCTGGGTGCGGTGGAGTTATGATCTCAGTCGAGTCACAGCAGCGCAAGATATTTCCAAACATGGAGGGAAAATAATCATGAAAAAACTGTAGATCCCCTCTTCACTTATCTAGCATAATATTTCCCGTTGAGTGTTTATTTAAATATTTATTTATATGTATACTTGTTTGGTGTCTGCTTCTTGAGAAACATGGGATGCATTTTCATTAATTTATTTCTTTGGTCTCCGTTACGCTTTTGTCTGGGTTTGCGATATCATGGATACCGTATTCCTCAGTGTAACATTAAAAGATCGCCTTTACATGTATTGAAATGTTCGACATTTTATCACGAGAGGTTAGGTTATGATAGGATATGTTAGGTCAGGATCTCGGTTAGGATAGTTTAGGTTAGCATATATAGGTTAGGTAATGTTGACGGAACTTTTTCACGGATCCACCTAGCTTAACGATGACATTGTCTGTGGAACTTTCACGGGTCCTGCTACTACCGAATAATACCTTTGGTTTGGAGTCGGCTTCTTCCATTTATCTGTCACGCTTATGAGGATAGTTATAATGGCCGTACCTGTGAAACGAGTTTCTCCGGTCCACAAGTACAATAATATTTTTTATCACGGGTACTGTTAGGATGGATATATTTGTTTGTCATCCACATCTAGAGGATTTGTTCAAGAAAGGTATTGAATCCCGTCATTTTTTACTGGAAGTGCACACTAGTAGTGTAATAGTGATCGTGAATAATGACAGCACTTCTGAAGTGGCGATGAAATGTTTTGATTTTGCTTCATACTATTTATCATTTGAATATTCATTCTATTTCATATCTTCCATCATATGTTTTTATTATCCATCGTAATTACGGAGAGCAAGAAATGAAAATGAAACGAAAAAAGGATATAAGGGAGAAACGTTAATTACGAAAAATGCTGTCTTCCATCAAGCTAAAGTCAATGAATACGATGGATAATGACAACTCTATCGACTTGGGCCATGTCCGGGCTATATCAACTTAATTGTAGATATAGGTAAAATCTTGTCAAATATTGGGTTATTTGTCAAATTACCTATACCGAGATCACAACTCCACCGTACCCAGCCTCACAACTAACGTCTGCCTCCATTGTTGTTAAGTCTGCGTGCCTCGGGTGTTGGTGATATTAGGAGAGCAATGTAGCAAGGAAGAGACTAAACTGTAATATCTATTCAATATCGATATGAGTAAAGGCGAGCGGAACTCGCTCCTACGCGGGTGGAATTTTGGCAAATTTTATGCTTTAAAAGTAATGAAATCGTTTGGTCGCTGAGCTCGTATCTACTTTTTGAAGCACGGGTAATCGGACAATCATTTCAAGAATGCGTCATTTCATGATGAACCATCTTAAACTTATATCTTACAGGCCATGCCTCTGTAACTCGTAATGATATACTCGTAATGATTCCGACACGCACTCCATGTATCTCTGCGTATGCGTGCTCCGAGAGAAGGTGACCTTAGCACGTTGGTCGCAATATGTGAGTCGCCGGTGTAAACGGAGAGATTTTCATAATGCTGCTGACTTACCAATAGTCACAAGCTCTATATTATAAACACATAATTACAGCTAAATGAAGGCACGGTCCAGTTAATGTTTGCTAGTTTTAAAATTGTTTTCTACGATTGACGTTAAATTTGAGTTGAATATTGAACTTCAGTTTAACCCATCGCAGTGAACGTGCTAAATATAAGCAGTTGCCATAATGGAGCCAGCTGCTGAGAAGCAGTTTTCTCAGTACGCAGTGTCCATGCTCTCTAATTGCACCTGATATCACGTGGTTTTTCATCATCTGCTCAATTCCAAATTTCCCTGAAGGTTTAGAACTTTAAGTAAGCCCCGAATTTTTTAAACTATCTTGTATTACCCATACTTTCCACAAATTTTTGGCGAGTAATAATTTTTAATTTTACTGCTAAATATTGAATACGGAGTTTGTTGATAGCTGATACTGCAGCAATACTTCTCTACCGAAAAGAATTGGCATTTGTTTAAAATATCGTTGCTCCAAAATAAGTTGTATTGCTGAGTTTTTGAGCTATATCATTTTACTTTACTGTGTTTCACATTTCATAAATAAAAACTCATACTTGTAGCGCATAGCTAGAATTTAACGGTAACCAGACCAACTTTGAGATAAGGCTGCTGATATAATTAATTTTTGGGAATTATTCTTTGTAAAATGATAATTGTACATCGCATCCACAATACAAATGACAACTCTGAAATTTTTCTTTAGTTCATTGCGTAAGGCAGGGTGTTCAATTTTACTTATTTCGTACTACTAAACGCAGAGTGTTGACTTTGCCCTGCTGGAACAACAAACCAAGCCAATTAACAATAAAATCAGCGTTATACTAGTTTATACATTGATAGGTCAGTTTTTCATGGGCACTGCTATGACAAACATCATTTGTGCGTCACGTCACTCAACTTCCTGGCCAATCATTTACAGTTGTTTTTGAACATTTGCAGAAAGAACACCAAAGCGCTACAGCAAAACTAAACCAAAATAAGCAATTTTTCTGAAAAATTCATTTTGAGAGGAAATGCTCTAGGAAGTCCATTACTAAGACAATTTTAAAACAACTCACGAGACTCCTAAGTGTCCCACTCCGAACGTCCCACATTAGTGTCCCACTCCGAGCGTCCCACATTAGTGTCCCACTCCGAACGTCCCACATTAGTGTCCCACTCCGAGCGTCCCACATTAGTGTCCCACACCGAGTTTTCTTACTTCGAAGAGAATTTTGGAGGCGGAGATTTTCGGTACACTGAGAAATATTTCCGAAGATTTTCCTGTAATATGAGAATGCAACGTTGCGAGAAATGTTTGAGAATGAGGATTTCGTGTTTTTGCGTATCATGAGCTATGAATAAAAAATTCACGGTTTTGCATGCTTTTGTAAATGATTGAAAGGAGTTGAGCTGACGCACTGCAGCATGATGTAGTGTATGTTCTAAATTATTTCCATCATGTTATAATGTGCATCAAAATGCGCACCCATTTTTAGAAAGATATAACCCTTACGAGGAAACGCTCATGGGTCTCCAGTACCAAAGCAATTCTAAAACAACTCATGCGAAGCTTAAAAATCCCCCACCGAGTGTAGCACAGAAGCGCAAACTTAACACCGTGTTGGTGTTGGTGACTTCTGCTACTCGAGCCCAAGACACCGGTGATACACTTCTGCTCCTCTGGCGATGCAGGGACGCTTTTTCTGGAAGTTGTAGAGGAGGGCCGTGACGGAAAGCTGGAAGTTCCTCCTCCTCAACAATTCTGACTAGGAATTTGGGCATTTACCACTTATTAATACCAAATTAAGTACTTTAATACGCTCGTATATGTTTGAAAATAGATGTTATTTAAAGTTTAGGTCGTTTAAAGTTTCACGTACAATTAACAATGTTGGCTCTACGATTGAATTCCTGCCCTTTAGTTAATCTCTGTGTAAAGTATTACTTTTTTAAATTTGTATTTATTTATTTAAAGTAATTTTTTAAAGTATTCATTTTAAATTCAGACTCAAAATATAGAAGAATGCGAACGTAAATTCATGACATCGTGTTTCAGCGTCGCTCTGGAGCGCAGTCAACCCATGTCGGTGTACGAATAAGATAAGCACTAAATTAATTAACTCACAACATTGCTCATCACAATACATGCAACCTTCAGTAGTGATTAGCTGAGGCGCAAACTCTAGGGAAGTCATTCGAAAAGTCTACTTTTTCTATTTTATCAAAACCCTAAGGCAGAAAATGCTGACGTCCACAGACATGCGTTCGTGCCGTGTGGGACACCATACTGTAACAAATGCAACGAAGGGACATGCACATTTTTCCTGCAACTCTGCGGTCTTGAAAGGGTTTTCCATCACATTCCATCAATTAAATAAAAGCAGAAGTATGTTCGTATATCTTCCATCATCGTTACTAGACTTCAGCAACCGACTTTTTCCATATGTCGTGCTCTATGAAATATAAAGTCGTCGTGGAGAGTGTAATAAACCCAAAGCTCTGAACATCTTAATTGGGTTGCAGTGAATAAGGCAGGCGTGCGAAACGCTGAAACAAAATTTAGCTGTAGATCCTATTCTCTCCACTGACAACTAACCCTACATTTCAGCACCAATTCACCGCTCTGTCGTTCCCGTAACATGACTTCCTGCTTTCGTAAGCGACCGCGCATTCGATGTTGGACCTAGCCTACAACTTGGCGGCCGTGATCTCAAGCTAGTTGATTTGTGTGCCGTTCGAGTCGAGCGTACAGCCCTTAAGATAAGAGGAATGCTAGAATAATTTCTTGAAGTCGATGCGAGGAAAATGTTCGCGGCTCATTAGATCTCGGCTTATCGCTAAGTTCCTGGCACGTGATCAAAATATCTCGAACGAACGGGTTACTGCATGCATGGCCTAATGTACACAAGAGTTTTCTCTGTCGCAGGGTAAACTTGTGTGCTGCTCCTCGTATCAAAGCGCGAAAATTTTACATCTCCAAGTTGCTTACATTCCTACCGTCGAACCCTTTAGCTTTGCCTAATGTATACTTCCTCACAGCTTTAATTTCCAATCAGTATCACAGCGACTCTATTGCTCGTAACGTTTTGAGGAAATTGTAAACGTGCAGCTCATAACAGCATTCATTTTGAATGTGTAGTCATGCCTGATCCAGCAGTCGTGCCCAGCATGCCTGATCCAGCAGTCGTGCCCAGCATGCCTGATCCAGCAGTCGTGCCCAGCATGCCTGATCCAGCAGTCGTGCCCAGCATGCCTGATCCAGCAGTCGTGCCCAGCATGCCTGATCCAGCAGTCGTGCTCAGCATGCCTGATCCAGCAGTCGTGCCCAGCATGCCTGATCCAGCAGTGGTGTCCAGCATGCCTGATCCAGCAGTCGTGCCCAGCATGCCTGATCCAGCAGTGGTGCCCAGCATGCCTGATCCAGCAGTGGTGTAGCAGCACAGCTGCCAGAGGTGTAGTACGGACACAAGTCCAGCAGCACACACACCGTGCTGGAGTTGTGCTGCGGGCAGTGGTCGTAGAGGCAGCATTGCGCCGTGGCGATGCTGCTTTGCTTGAGCTGCCTACAGCAGCGCTTAGTATTGCGTGTAGCAGCGCTTAGTAATGCGTGTAGCAGCACTTAGTATTGCGTGTAGCAGCACTTAGTATTGCGTGTAGCAGCACTTAGTATTGCGTGTAGCAGCGCTTAGTATTGCGTGTAGCAGCGCTTAGTATTGCGTGTAGCAGCGCTTAGTATTGCGTGTAGCAGCACTTAGTATTGCGTGTAGCAGCACTTAGTATTGCGTGTAGCAGCGCTTAGTATTGCGTGTAGCAGCGCTCTGTTTTACGTGTAACAGCACTTAGGATTGTGTGTAGCAGCGCTTTGTGTTACGTGTAACAGCACTTCATGCTATGTGTAGCAGAGTTTCGTGTTGCGCACATCATCACTCATCAGGGTTGCGTGCAACACAGCACCTCCATCAAGCAGCGTTACTCGCCCGTTTTGAGTCGCAGCAACATTTGTCGCGACGCGGTCCCACATCAAGTTCGTGCTGTGTTGCACGAAGCAGAGTCCTTACCCGCTCTCTGGACCGCTCGTCCTGCTGCCGTTACGAGGCAGTGCTCGGTCACGTGTGACTCGTTGGGACAGATTGTTCGTATGACTTACTTATATCGTAAAAATCCGTTTATCATGATTTTGATGAAAGATAATGATGCTGAACCAATAGAAAAAGTTCAGACCAAAAAATTCGTGAACAGACAAATGGAAATTTTTAATAGGTCGTATCTACAATACAGCGTTTATGTATCTAGAATTTTGATGTACGATTTATTATCGTGCATAATTTTGATTCGGAACGCAACTGGTGACTAATTAGCAAATTATTTTCCAACAAATCTGAAATTAAACCATTCTCAATTTACAGCGTGCAGCACTGTGTCAAAAAAACAAATTGGTTACTTTAATTTCTAGAGTCTTGTCCACGTAATCTAAGCGTATCGTCTATCTATTCAGCTGGTTAGACCTTTGATCTATTTGTTTTGAGCGCATACAATTCATCAAGCAAAATTATTTAGAATAGAAAATGTCCATGAAATATCAGCAAACTTCTGTAAACATTTCCTACGTGTTCCGATTCCATTGGAAGATCTGTTCGGTGCGCCATGGCCCTCTCACAGCTGGAGCGCGAGCTCCACCCGACCAGCTGCGGCACTGCACACACGCACACAC
>JACJUY010002992.1:27904-91099 GCA_014220935.1 Platorchestia sp. MABIK | reverse complement strand
CCTAAAAGTCACACCTCATGCAGTCACCCAATAGTCACCTAAAAGTCACACCTCATGCAGTCACCCAATAGTCACCTAAAAGTTACACCTCATGCAGTCCTGGGTGATGGCAGAACTGCACACGATGTCATAGGTAACCATGTTATATATATATATGGCCTCTAGCATCACACGATACCAAGCGTCAAATATAGGTAACCATGATATATATATATAGCCCCTAGCATCACACGATACCAAGCGTCAAATACCTCCACCGAAAATGAGTTACGCATACTGTTGTCACTCCCAAATTTTCCTTTGTCTGGTCCCTTACCACAAGTGTTCAAAGAGAGGAAAGACGAAGGCACCATTTCGAATGGAGTTAAGGGAACGCGGAATCTATGCACAAGGTACATAAAAACATTAAGTTAAGAAATAAGTTCCAGAAACAAGGTAAAAGTTTAAGAAGAAAGTAGTAGGGGGTGAAAAACAGTACAGCAGTGCACCGAAAAAAAGAGGTTCTTAACATAACAGAAAACATTTCATTTCAACAAAAAGAAGGCCTACCTAACTCTCAGCTCGGGCCCTCACACATTTTCCCCCTAAGAGCGCTAATTCCCATAAATACAATAGTCGTCTACCTCTGAGGGGTATAGCGCAAGGAGCGCAAGGCAAGTCCTAATGAATGAATACATAAGGAAGCTTGGCCCTCTAATAAGCCCAATAAATGAACACACGCAGAAGAAGGAGCGCACCGCAGACTGGGGCGGCCACTGGAAGGCCCGTGACCAACCCGCCGGCCTGGAACGGCGGGCGCGTCCGTCACGGGATGAGTGAGGAGCCTCTCCTGGGTTGGGTAACCTGGCGTGGGGCCGAGTATTGACTCACCCTCAGACGGGGGAGGGTGAGTTCTCTGTCCCATAACGGGGATTACGCTCCACCATCTGGTGACCCACCACCCTAAATTGCGACACCTAACTCGACTATATTTCAAGTGGGGGAGACCTGCGCTCCCCCTCGTGCACGTCGCGCAGTTCTCTCCGTACTTCCTCAATAATCAACATGAAAAATATCAACATGAAAAATATCAACATGAAAAATATCAACATGAAAAATATCAACATGAAAAATATCAACATGAAAAATATCAACATGAAAAATATCAACATGAAAAATATCAACATGAAAAATATCAACGTGAAAAATATCAACGTGAAAAATATCAATGTGAAAAATATCAATGTGAAAAATATCAATTATCAAAATATAATCAGTGATGGTAACTAATCTAATTGTTCTTACGAATATCTTCTGTAATACTCCGGAGGAAATTGAGGTTCACATTTTCATAATTTCAACTATCATATTATAGACAAACATTCCGCTGAATTTCAAATAAATACTGAAATCTTAATATCACGATCTATAAACGAATAAATGAGCAAAATAGACCACAAACGACAATAGTAACTTTTCACGAGACCACCGTAATGGGAGTAACTCTACACCATATTAGAGTACAGAAGTAAATAATGAAGTTGAACAGATTTAAGCACGAAGCTGAAAACCTTACCACCTACAATACTTCACGCAAATTGCTGATTCATCATTACACTCAAATGAGGGATAGTAACGCTACAGGGATAAGAGACGTGTGGGAGGCAAAGTAATCACTTAACGCGTGTTAACTATGTCTAGCGTCCAGTTCACCTCATCTCTAGTTGCGTGTGTACAGTTCAAGTGTTACGGTATTAAGTTGCGTGCATGTGGTATACAGCTTGCCCTTCAAGTATCTAAATCTAGAAGCTGAAGGCGCAGGCAAGACGGAAGCAACAGCCAAGCCAGCACCACTTCACACGACCCCACACCGGTATCAAACGTGTGTAGTTGCACCACTCCAATGAGACGTGATTAGGAGTTGAATAGTAAAGTTTATTCTCAATACGCTTTTTGGCCATGCAACCTACACTTAAGTTCAGCAAAATTCATTTTTCACCAACTAGAGAGATTGCTTTTAATTTCAGTGATTAAGTGGGGTACACAAATGTGCTGACTCCTGCCATATACGCATTTCCCAATGGAAATTACCGGTTTGCCACGCACCTATCCTTACGTCAACATCCCAACATTCCTGGTAACACGACACACTCCCAGAAGCAGGAACCAACTTAGTGCTGGACACCCATCTACCGGACCGCTAACCCTTTACTACATATAATGTTCTTCTTTCCCACTAACTTTCTACGCTCATCAACATAGCGCACCTCTACTTTGTAAAAATAACACGTCTTAATAGAACCACTCAAATTATGCATCACAACAGCGCACTCCTGTTTCGCATGAAAAAACGCAGTCGTGAGCCGTTGAGTTAAGAACATAAGACCATCCTGCACTCTCGGTCAAGTCTCTTCTTCGAGTCGGACTCTGAGACAAGTCTCTCCGAGTCAGAGAGAGATGAAGGGCCGCCCGAGTGTGGAGGCCAGGCACCACACTATGCACCTCGCTACGCATCCACACACACAAAAAGACCACGACGAGCCAAGCATTTAATTCCAGGTCCCCTTGAGCATATGGCCAGGCTTAGGTGATTTATGGCAGGATTTTGGGAGGCAATGAAGCCAGGCCGCGCCAGTACGGACGCTCACACGCACACAACGTGCACCCCACCGCCACACGTACACTCGTGCGTGCACCTCACAATATCTTTAAGGTTATGTTCCCAAAAGGAGAAATTCGGGGCTTTAACAAAACTTGGTCGGTGCGAAAGAAGAACTTTGAGTCAACACTTCAGGAATAATCAGAGAACATCGCTCAATGATGGTCACGCCTTGAGGGATAACTGACACCTGTCAGGTTCTGTCTACAGCGCAGCTAGCCTCGCATTTTCAGAACGTCTACATACTCTTTACACAGCGTCGCATTTGAATGTAACTCTCTGCCGTGGAGTTGTCTATTGCCGGCATCTAGTTCCCAGCTCAAGTGCTTTTATTTGTGTGGATCAATTGAATTCATCAGTAGAAAAAAACGGTTAATTTGATGAAATGTTCACTGAAAACGGTTTTTATTCCTGTTTTCAGAGCACCGTAGATGGATTCCTGTTAAACCCTCAACATTTATTTCTTGCAGAACGCTTCCAGGGACACTGGTTCTTTTTATCTCGGAGGATTTATTTATTCATGAGGCAGAGGAGAACGTACGAATAGAAAGGCAGGACGAAGCTGCGTCAGCTGCTGAAACTCCCACATTCTGCAACTCAAGTCTTTGGCCATGGTTGCTACGGCGGTTGTGCATCTAGAGCAGAGGTTCTTAACCTGGGTTCGTTCGAACCCCAGGGGTTCGGTGAGTTTAACCTCTGGGTTCGGTATGGTACAGTTTGTGAACTATACAGTGTATAGTTATGCACATATGTTTTGAATTTGAAGAAAAAAACACTTCATTTTGCAACTTATGAATGCAATGAATGCATGTACGGGAGCTTGTGGGGTTCAGTCCCCCAACAAGGTTAAGAACCACTGCTCCGTGATACGCTCAGAGGATACGACCCTCACAGCGTTGCTGACGAGGACTTTTTCATTAACTACTTGAACGTGCGTGGTATGTGCCATCCAGTGAATCTGGTGTGAATTTTTGCTGAACTTGTAAACGACCTAATTTCCGTGCAACTTGACTAGCGCCCGTCCTAATTTCCGGGCAACTTGACTAGCGCCCGTCCTAATTTCCGGGCACCTTGACTAGCGCCCGTCCTAATTTCCGGGCACCTTGACTAGCGCCCGTCCTAATTTCCGGGCACCTTGACTAGCGCCCGTCCTAATTTACGGGCAACTTGACCAGCGCCCGTCCTAATTTCCGGGTTACTCGACTAGCGCCCGTCCTAATTTCCGGGCAACTTGGCTAGCATCAGCCCTATCTTCAAAGCACCTAAGAGCAAAGCCATGTTTGAGAGCTACAGCCAAGCTTGAGAGCAAGAGAGAAACAGGCTCACATGAGAGCTACCGAACTAGAAGTCGTGACCGAGGCCAGTACGGTTACCGTTAAGAGTAGTACGCCAGCTTCCACCCGTGTGGGTATTGGGGAACACGAAACACGTTTTATCAGAAGCTGAGAGCCATCGATGGGCACTTAGCAGGCGTATTAGCATAACGCCAAGGTATCACACCAATTTACGATAGCCAATGCTAATGTACAGCGCATGAATTAGGCGGAGAGCAGCAGTAGGGCTGGCTGCTGAGCAGTGCAGGACACGGCCGCAGGTATGTGTTCCTCTTCCGTGGCCCGCCACATGCTCCACATGGTCGGCTTCTTTCTCTCCTGCATCACATCTACTACGAAGTGAAGGTTACTTAGTTTAAGGTATTAGATTATTGTTAGTTTGAGATTCCCTAACCCTAACAAAGATGTTCCTAAAACAGGAAGGAGGAAGGTAAAATTTAGAATAGAATCAAAGGAAAGGGAAATTATGCCAGTAATAAATTCCTTACAGAATGAGCGTAGTAACAGAACGACTGAATCAAGTTTATGAAACAAGATAAAAAAATGGAGAAAGTAACTAGCATTGAAAATAAGTGCAGCAGTGAACCGAAAAGAGATGATCAGGTACAAAATAAAAAAATTCTATTCCGGTAAAAAAGAAGGCTCATAACCTTAAACTAGGGACCACACATGTTCCTCTTGATAGCGCTTACCCTCAGAGATAAAAAAGTCGATGGTCGTCACTCGCTTCCCACAGCCTCCTTTCTCTTGAGCGACGTGAGTCAGTTCAAGCCTCATACCACTACAAAAGTGCTCCCGAGAGGGCGGAGGAAAGTATATTAAACACGGAATTTAAGGAATGTGGAATCTAGGCACAAAGTGGACTCTCACACAAAACCTCCTACGCATGGAAACAATAAGTTGGAAACAACTTCACGAAACAAAATAAAAGTTGAAGAAGCAAGAAGTAGGAGCTAAAAAACAACACACCAGTGAACTGAAACAAGATGGTCCGTAATGAAACGAAATACATATTCTTTCAACATAAAGACAAGGTTTACCTAACAGTAAACACATTTTTCCCCGAAGGAGCGCTTTTTCTCACAGATACAATAATTGTATCTCAATGAAGGGTCTTAAAAGCCAACTTTTGAGCCCCCAGAAAAAATACATCGAGCTCTTTTCGACGCCGAATGCGCTATATCTATTTCAGCAACTACGAAAACACAAAATTTGAACTCGTGTAAAACATACTGTAACTCATTTGCGTGAAGACCAGACAAGGTCAATCCTGAATTTCAACAATACTGTTGCGTCTTCACGCCAATCGCGCACTGCATAATCTTCATTCATAATCCATTGCTGTCTCGGAATTGACTCACCATCTGGGAACGTCTACACCGCAGATCTTTCAAAGCACTCAGACAATGGCCAGTGTCTACCAAAAGCATCAACTCATGCGCCAAAATGTGAGGCAAGCCAAACTACAACCAGCTCTTCTTCACAGAACATCACAGCAGGAACAATACACGCGGGATTGAAGGCTTCTTCCATAAGGCGCGCGACTGGAACACGCCCTGCAGTCGCATCACCTAAACGACTCAAGCAGTCAGAAAATAAGCGGTCCGTTGATGCATTGACCACCTTACACAGCGCTCGACGACAGCCAAACTTGCGATGCACGCACGCATGAGAAGCTGACGCTTGTCGGTGGCTCGTCTCCCATCATGTTCGAATCGACGCTCACAATGTACACCTAATGAGTTGATTAATTTACTGATTGATTATACAAAAGTTCTAGCCTCCCTTAACACAGCAAAGATCAGATTTTAGTTTAAGCCTCCCTAACCGCTAATAAAAGCGTTCCAAAGAGAGGAAGGAGGAACGCACCGTTTAGTATGGAAATAAGGGAACGCGAAATCTATGAAGGAAGTTGAAGAAGAAGTAGGTGTTGAAAAACAGGACAGCAGCGAACCGAAAAAAGGTGGTCAACATAACAAAAATGTTATTTCAACACAAAAAGCCTATAGAACTCTCAGCTCGGGCCCTCTTACATTTTCCCCCTGGGAGTGCTAATTCCTATATGTACGTTAGTTGTATCCGCATGACGGGAACACGTACAACCAAAACTTGATATAACACGCAGGAAAATTGAGAATTCAACACGAGAACTAACGGCAATAAGGGTGCCGTACATCCGAACTGCCCCGAGCCGCACGTTGATGCACCGCCGAGGTCAAGCACACAGCACCAGATCGCAAGCAAGCATGTGGCCATCGAGACATAGATGGTGAAGTGATCACCACCAATTGATTTATTCAGAACCCCATGGAGCGGGTGAGTGGAACGTCCCCAGGCTTCTATAGAGCTTGTCGGTCTTTTAGGCACAAATTTCTCGCCAACTGCCCAACATTTCTCTACCTCACCATCACAAAACATGGCTGCGTCAGGCGAGTTACGCGGGGTGATATCAAGCAGTTACTACACATGCAGTTTCACTGTGCATGTATTATTACTGACCTTATATATGTCGAGAGTTAATAGAAAGATGAGTGAATTAATTTTTCTAGAAAAGAGATATTCGTAACACGAAATGATCCGACGGATCTTCCTATTGGAGATGAAATTCAGCATTCTACCTTATGTGAGAGTTGGGCCACCAACAGAGCTCTGGTAGATTTCTCGTTACCAAGATTTCCATTATATTTGATGTTAGTTTAAGCCACTCTAACCGCAACAAAGGCGTTCCAAAAAGAGGAAGGAAGAAGGCGCCATTTAGTATAGAGATGAGGGAACACAGAATCTATGATCAAAGTGCATAGAAACAGTAAATTAAGAAAGTTTCTGAAACATGCTAAAAGTTGAAGAAGAAATTAGTTGGTGCTGAAAAGCCGGACAGCAGAAAACCGAAAAAAGATGGTTCTTAATACAACAAAAAAAATTCATTTCAACAAAAAGAAAGCCGGATACCTCTCAACTCAGGACCTCACATTTTACCCGTGAAAGCGTTAATTGCCACATAAATAGCTGTATCCTGTTAGGGGACAGCTGTCTGAAGACAAGACGTTACAACACAACGGAGTCGTCATCCCGGCCAGTTCTGGTCGATTTAAAATAACTCCCACAAAATACGGAAGCGTACTATGACGAATCCTGAGGCGAGCACAACGCTGTCGTGAGTAGGCATTGCTGCAACAACGTCAGCCGCTGGTGTTTGCTTTGGACTCATATCGATACAGTCAAAATAGAAAAAAAAACTGTTAAAAACAAGATTACCCAAGTAGTTTGAAGATGACACACCTAAAACAAAGCACTGGGTGCATTCTTTAACACATTGACTGCGATGGGTTAAACTGAAGTTCAATATTCAACTCATATTTAAAGCAAAAGAGATTAGCAATGATATAAATACCAAAAATTAACTCGGTCCATTAAATACCATTATTTGAAAAACGTTGCTACAATTTTTCAGACGACCCATCCATCGATGAGTCGTTTGGCAGCAAGAAAAACCTTCAAGCACGTCTCACCGGTGGGTCATATCGCAAGCAATGTGCTAAGCACAACATACGAAGAACCGCATTAAAGACGCCAAAATGAAGCTAATGTGTATTTAAACTGTTTCAGAATGAAGTGTATTTGGATATATTTTAGAATTAAGAATACTTGGGTACAATGAGCATAACAAAATAAAGTGATGTCAATGCAAAGATAAGTAAAACGCACAACATCAAGTTTAGTATATAAGGCAGGAAATAGCCCCACAAGGAATATCAATGCAAAGATAAGTAAAACGCACAACATCAAGTTTAGTATATAAGGCAGGAAATAGCCCCACAAGGAATATCAATGCAAAGATAAGTAAAACGCACAACATCAAGTTAGGTATGTAAGGCAGGAAAAAGCGCCACAAGCGAAGACAATTTACAAGCGCAGGTATGGAGTCACGCCCTTGGAACTTCAACACAACATTTGACACGAGGCACTCGCGCGTGTGTGCCAGCATAAATCCATCTAAAAAATGTACAGGTATCGCGAGCGTATGCTGCTAAACGCATGTAATGTGACGCACGAGGATATACTCAAAAAATTCAGAAAAATATAGAATAAGCGTTTTGCGCCAACGTATGTGTGTACATACAAATTACAATGGATGTACCGCGTACCCTCACGAATGAAGTAACGCGAGTATTGTTCAACGGATTTATTGCTCTCATGCGCGACATGTACACATAACGCACACATACACAGGCCAATATTCAGCTGAACATGCAACATGCTAAGTGTATATAATTCAAACACATAAGCTGCAACATACATATGGCTTGCTTAATAAAGGCGCACAGGATTCACAGAGTTGTGACATTTACGTCGCTCACGCAGGAAGGAGCGTACATGTATACATAGAGCGCATGTATCGCTTACACTTGGAACATAAATGGGCTTCACATACAATTTACAGTACACACCGTTTACATATGAGGTAGGGTACATACGTGTGAATCTACACAAAGTACACAAAACACATGACACACACGGGAGAAATGCATAAGGAGTTGACACACACACCCCTTATATATGAGGCAGCGTACATGCTGTCTACACGCCGTACAACACACACATCTGACACACAAGAAGGAATGTATACGGACTAGACACACAATGCGTAACACAGGCCATGAGTCAAGAGAGAGAGAGGAGCAAGGCGGCACCAACACACATACGCTGGGGGCAGTGCAAGCATGTATCAGTTACCAAATTTGAGCGGCCACAGTTGCACTGCGTCTCGACAAGAGCGACTGTATCACTTACAGTTCAGCGTCCGCAGTTACACACACCATGACCTGGCATCCCAAAGTACACAACACGGCGGGCCTCTGTTAACACAACCAAACGCTGCGCATCCGGCACCCTCGCCTGCAACAACCAACTTTTGGCGTCGCCGGTTCCTTACTTGCAGCCGCCACTGACCGACTCGCGCTGGCCAATTGATCAAGGTGTTGGTTCGTGTCATTTCCTTGTTGTCGCTTCTGGTCTAGCTCTACTCTACGACTTCTTTAATAACATTTATTGAGGTAACCTTAAACAAGGAAAAATGCATTTAAAAAATGAATAATCTCTACTCAAGATCCTCATAACTATATCAACCTCTTATCCCTTCTAATTTGTAAATAACTCGCAACGAGTTGAACAGATTAGGTTAAATGTTAGTCTAAGCCTCCGCAAAAATATAGAAGACCGCAACAAATGCGTTCCAAAGGGGGAAAGGGGGAATGCACAATCTAGTATGGACTTTGGAGAACGCAGAATCAATGCACAAGGTGAACAGCAATATCAAGTTGAGAAAGCAGTGCGCGAAACAAGAGAAAAGTTGAAGAAGTAATGCGCTGAAAAAGACGGCCAGCAGGGACCGAAAAAAATGGTCCGTAATAAATCAAGAACCTATTCTATTTCTATGGAAGGCTCGCCAACCTAACCTTTATTTCAGAACCTCGCATATTCCCCATGGGTGTGCTGATTCCCAGATACAATGGTTGTCTCCCCCTGAGGAGACCAGTCGAAGATAACCAACAGAAATGAAGTGATATGGAATAGTTTATACCTTAGCTCAAGTTTAGCCTCGACAGATACCACTGAACTCCAGAACAAGGAGCCAATGTAGTGCTTAAACTTTTTACCAACAGAAATACAAATCATGAAGAGGTTAAAATGATGCTGGTAACGGCTCCGACTCCAGAAAAAGATTGCATTTCTAGAAGTGAATTTAACCCCAGTGAAAATCGTGATTTTCGTCTCAGGAAAACAAAATTGGCTTAATAAAATGGCAAAAACTTACCATCGGAGTGTTCTTTTCATGAACGCTTTTCTGACTTACTAGACGAATAACTACCATAACACCACAAGTAAATACCGTAGTACTATTAACTTATGCCATAACACCACAAATAACTAACATTATACCACAAATATACCCCGATAATTGCCTCAATACATATTTCCTCATTACTATTATTATCATATAAGAAAGTTTTAGCCTCCCTTTACCACGACAAAGATGTTCCAAGAGAGGAAGGATGAAGGCACCATTTAGTTGAGGGAATGCGGAATCTATGCACATAGTGCATAGAAACGGTAAACTAAGAAAGAAGATTATGAAACAAGAAAAAGTTGAAGATAGTAGTAGGTTCTGAAAAACAGGACAGCAGTGAACCGAAAAAATATTGGGTGTAACAAAACAAAAACCTATTCTATTTCAACAAAAAGAAAGCCTACCTAACCTTAAGCTCGGACCCTCACATAGTCCCCCTGGGAGCGCTAATGCCCATAGACCCAAAAGTTGTATCCCCCTTGAGGGAACATATTTCCTCAACAATTTTTTAAAGTCAAGTCGCAGATGTGTAACTTAATTCTCAAGTACCAAGTAATGCAACCCATTCCGGTAGGTGTAATTTGTAACGAAATTATGAATCGTCGCATGACCTTGCAAGGCAATAAATTTCTACAAAGCTCCCGCCTCTACCAGCCCATTACACGCAGCTCCACGCAAAACTGCAGGTGGAAAATACGTTCTCAATTTAGCTGGGACGTGCTGAACACGCATGAGACTGCCCAATTATGTGCAGGCATCTCTCGGAAACCAACTCTTAGGGTGCACGGTTTGTTTTCGATGAATTTGTTTCCACTATTTTCCCAGAGTAATGGAGGATAGAGGTGAATCATCTTAACACAAATGTTACATTTGCCATTCCACTAATAACTTAATGAGGTAAACACAGTAGATTTTCTTATTCTGAAAAAAGGGAGTTTCTGAGGCCTTGCACACTCCTTATAGTTTCCTAATTTTTCTTGAACTCGGTAAAGTGAAATTGATTCACTGAACATGTGAGATAGTAACGTTTCTCTGAATATAAGACACTTCTGAAAACTAGTAGATACTCTAATGCATTATACTTGATAGAAATCATATTCTTTTCACCTACGTAGCAAAAGTCTCATGTAATGGAGAAAGTAAAATAATTGTTGGATGGAAATGAAAAATAAAAATGAATTTAGCCTCAGTAATGAGCGTAAATATCATTTGAACGAAAAAGAAAGAGGTAAGCGCGGCGCACTAACCGATAAAAGATGCAGGAACATAAAGAAGCTGAAGTGAATGGCGGCGCACATGGGAGGGCCCGTGCGAACAGATGCCTCCTGTGCGCTCAGCCATGCGTGAAATAAAGTGGCTACGAGTTCCCCCACAATGACTACATTTACTGCTTTATGGACTCGTCACCTACACCGCCCTGCAGCAAGCAACGCATTTCAATCCAACTTGCACACGAAAATTCCTACAACATTAAGATGCCCCACGTGTGCCAGTGAGAGACGTTTCTAATAATAAAACTAGAGCAGTTCATTGGTGCACGTCTAAGTTGGGTGTCATTGTCAGACGCACAGATTCACACTATGGCACCGGTATGGACATGGGCCAAAAATGGGTCGTACGTATCAGACAAGCCCAGAATGACCATCTCGGACCAGCAAGAATCGGGTTACGGCTGCAAACAATCCCAACATAGAGCATCCATTTCAAACAAATCCCAAACCAAGCGTCGGTATAAATGCATGCCCTAATTTAGCCGTAAGTTTGGGGTTTGGCCGGACATCGACGCACCAGCATCACTGCAGTGTCCAAGCGGCGCACTGCTATCGTCCACACTACCATACTGGCACTTGGACTGCAGCGCCATGGGTCACTTAACCCAATTCGTATATTTGAGATTACAATCGTTTATGGTGCCTCCGACTGAGAGAAAAACTTTCACAAACACGAATTTTTCAGTATACGGAGTGTTTCCAAAATAGGGTATTCTAATTTGATGGAAATAGAAGTAAAAACTACGAACGTAAATGTCGCATTGAAATAATGAGGTTCAACGGCATTTTACGAGCATATTTGGAAACAAAATCAAAGCTCCACGTGAGTTATAACTAAAAATTCACTTCACAAGAAAAGGGGCAAATTTTATACTTGCATCTCAACGGGAATGAGCACTCAACGTATTGTTGACCCTCCGGCTGCGGTGCGCAATTGACACGCAATGGTCGAACGTAGCTAAGTATTCATGGCCATAAAAATCAACGTCCACTAGAGGAACTCGAAGTGTTGTACCATTTACTGAACATTTACACAGCTAGTCTAAATTCAGAGTAATATAAAGACATTTAATAAAGAAACGATCATATATCAAAAAAAGAACATAAAGAAACCCTCATTTCAGATGTACGGGCAAGTAGAAAATTAGAAGTTATAAAACTGAAAGGCCAACTTAGGCTGGGGGCATCCAATGAGCACAACAAAACGTAACCTATATTGAGCAGAATAACAAGCGTTCCATTCTCTAGAATGAGGAAGAGCCCGACTGACAAAGTCGCAGCGTATTTCGTAACAGATCAGTACCACAAGACACGCGTGTACATTTCACAGAATAGCTCCATTCACCTTCTAGTGTCTAGCATCTGCCATAAAAACCATTGGAGAACACACATTTTTATTCAACTTACCAATTTCGATGAAGACTACTCGAAAGAAATCATAAAATAAGTGATTTCTATTGAAACCGTGGAAACATTTGAGCGTCAAGGTAATAATCTGAAGAGATCTTGTATTGAGAATGAGCTCATCACGAGCCTTATCCTCTGAGTCCAAGCAATAAAATAATCCAAGCAATACAAGCACTTCATGCACTCTCTATTACTGCGAGCAGGAGAATTACCTCAATTTATCTGTGCTTCATGAACTACTACAGCTACTCTCCTACTACTGCTTTTCTTAGATCATTGGTTAGTTTAAGCCTCCCTATCCGCCACAAAGGCGATCCAAAGAGAGGAAGGTACCATTTAGTATAGAGTTAGGGGAACGCGGAATCTATGCAGAAAGCCCATGGAAACAGTAAGTTGAGAAAGCAGATTATGAAACAAGATCAAAGTCGAAGAAGAAAGTGGTACGTGCTGAAAAACAGGACAGCAGTGAGCCGAGAAAAGGTGGTACTTAACATAACAAAAACATTTTATTTCAACAAAGAGAAGGCCTACCTAACTCTCAGCTCGGGCCCTCACATTTTCCACATGGGAGTGCTAATTCCCATAGATGCAATGGTTGTTTCTTCCTGAGGGGCTGCTACTCTCATCATTAATAATAGCTTATTGCATGCATTAACACTTAGACCGCAATGGGTTAAACTGAAGTTCAACATTGAACTCAAATATAAAGTCTGTTGGACAAAGCAATTCTGGAGACAGCGAACTGACCTGCAGTGCGCCGTCGGCAGTGAGGAGCAGCAGCGCCAGTCCGGCCAGCAGCTCGGGGAGGAACATGTCCGCAGCGCGATGGCTCCGCCGCACTTCACACTATCACGCGCCAACGTCAACACACACACCCTCTCTTTCTCTTTACTTGCTTCTTAAATAATTTCACCTTCCTAAGAGACGGGAAAAGCAACAAGCGAGTTATTTATAGCTTCGTAAACATACAATTATAGTTGAGAACTCAACAACTTTTCATGTATATCGATGAACTCAGATATGCATGCAGTTTAAATAAATGTGCGCAAAAATAAGTGCTACTTAAAAAGGTAAGGACTGGGCGATAGGGACAATTTTAGAATAGATTACTTCATTCGTTAGCTTAAGGCTCCATAGCCACAAAAAAATGTGGTCCATAGACGTTCCATTTCATTTACCGTCAAGAGAACCAGAAATCTATGCACAAGGTACGCTCTCACACAAGATCCCTTGCGATGCAAGAGTTAAGAAGAAAGTTTATGAAACCGGAAAAAAGTTGAAAAAGTAATAGGTGCTGAGAAACAAGTCAGCAGTAAAAAAAAGATCAACATGACAAAAACCTCTTCTCTTTCCCCTGGGAGAAGGAGCTAATTCCCAGACACAAGAGTTGTATCGTAGTGAGGAGGCAGTGAACAAAAAAAGAAACATTTCTACTTCAAAACAGGAAGGGCTACCAATTTTCAGCTGACCCAACTCAAATTAAACTGAACTGCAATATACGACATTTAAATATACAAAATTTCTACAACGCGTCTGCATTTGATTTACATCAATAAAAATTAACATCAATATAAAACCCCTGAAAGATCACCACACAACAAGGACTTTAAATTCCCCGAGTCTTCCGATGGGTCACCATAAAGTCAACTATTAAATTCCGCAGATTTGACTCGAGTTTGGTAGCATGTTTGCGCACGCCTTATGCTGCGAGTGCAACTACATTCTCACGATACTGATGAAACCTTCACTCCGTTCCAGCACAAGTAACATAATCCACACTAACGCTAATCCACAACATTGAAGCAACCAGAATTACAGGCAATGTACAAAATGAATGTGGTCATTCCTTAGCTCAGACATGTTGAAAAAAATACACATTCAAACCAGCATCGCTATCAAAGACACCAAACCCACGGCAGAGCGACAGAACTCACACAGAGCAGCCCACTAATTTCATAATTTCGAGCCCCCCACAAAACGTCCCCCACAACGAGATGCGACCGTGAAGAGGGTGAGCGCGATAAGGTGAGCTGCTGCCCTCTCATGCGAATATCGCAACTAAGGAGGTGCATTAGGTTGAGTGGGGCCGAGCCGGTAAGTGAAGCCGGCGCGTATCGCAAGGCCGCAACTTAGTCAGGAATGTGTGGCTACCCACAAAGCCAAGTTCGCTTGAGCACCGCGAGACAAACGCTGCCGGATAACGGTGAGGTGGCACAGCATGTCCACGCCCACACACGACCATCACCTAATCACACGCCACTAAATCCACACTCCAAGCAAGCTGGGAGAGCGAATGTGTCGCTCCGAGATGGACGCCGACATCAACACTCGCGCTGCCGCCGCTGTAATCCAAGCGTGCAGTCGGCCAGCAACATCGCACCCCGAACTCTTGCCTCTATTTAGGAGCCAGTGCCCGTAAGTACTCGAGTTTTCCCTCTCGTGCCCACTCACGTGCTCAGGTCAACCGTCTGACTTAACACTTTGCCTGCGACATGAGCCACCGGCGACACGGAAAGGGTTTTCATAAGCTGCTTACCGCCGAGTGGTCACAAACTCAATTTTCATAAATACTTAATCAAAATTAAATGCGGGCTCGATTCCGTTAATGCTTGCTATTTTAAACATTACTTGCCAAAATTGACTCTGAATTCAAGTTGAATGTTAAATTTCAGTTTTACCTGGCGCAGTCAAAGCGTTAGATGGGAGGGAGTGTACCACACAGACCTTCATTGGTCTGTACGTATTTACTCGAGTGCCTACCTACACAAACGTTAGGAGCAATGAGGGGAATTAAACTAAAAACTTGAACACAAACAACTCATTACTATCCAGCCACGTGGATTTCTTGTAATAAATTTCAGTATTTAAAATAAGGTATGATAATTGAACCCAAACTCTAGTGAGGCCTCAGAAAACTTTAATAAAAGTTCAGTTGCCATTATTTACAAGAAAATAGCAGCGAACAATCCTAGACCTGCCCAGAACCAAGTTAGGACACTTGTGCTCACGCTACAACCTCGCTGCGAACGGCAACTTCGCTAACAAGAATGCAGCAAGTGAGCCGAAGTGGCCGCGGAACTGCGGTGTTCTAACTACAATGTCACTGCCCTCCACTGGGCAGGCGCCATACCATGTTGTGTACAATAGCGCTAATGTAATGTTCACTCAAGTGTTATTGTAAGCAACGATAATGCTCACCTCAAACGTACTACATTATTATTATTATTATTATTATTAGTAAATAACCAGCATAAACACGACGAAGGCGATGCAACAGTAAATACTGCAACGCACCACATCATCAACACGACTCTAGCTATATCAGCGCATGGTGGTGATATAATGAGGCTCAAGTTATTTTCCCTATCACGATAAGAAACGATCACTCTGCTGGACTCCAGCTAGTCGGCACGTGCTTCTTAAACCAGAAAATAAGAAAGCTTCGTTAAAAAAATAATAATCAATTCAAACTAAAAGAAATATTCACCAAATTAAAAACTTTGGAAAAATTCGACCAGAATTCACGAAGTTTTACAACGCTAGATAATCATTTCATTTAAAACGACTCGACGTAACATTACTCAGGCCGGGCAAGGGCGTCTGAATAACAGGCACGTGCTCCTCAAACCAAAAAATCATCAAGCTTCGGTTAAAAAAAGAATTATCTATTGACACTAAAAAGAAATACTTCAACCAATTAAAACTTTGGAAAAATTCCACCGGAATTGACCTTAGAATTATATTTTTCAACGGTATAAAATTACTGCATTTAAAACCACTCGACGTAACATGACTTGGAACGGGGAAGAAGCGCCGCCTAAATAGCCACCAGAAGCAGCGATCGCACCTCAACGTCTCGAGCCATAATTTCTACGCAGCTAACAAGTGCATCCGAAGTGCCGTCCTTAAACTACACACCGCCCAAGCATTTAACTGCAAGCAAGTCTCCTACTCCAGACATTCCCTGGGCACGAAACAGCAACTGGCGACTGCATCTCTTGAAGGATACGTCACTTCTATATTTTGCAATGAACCGCGCAGAGATTCGCAGCAAAAAAATCCATTAAATTTCGAAATTGCACGCGTGAGCTGAGTTCCGGTAAAGATTTAGGTTCCGTCTTGGGCGTAGTTTTCACTGCAAGCCGTCGCGTGGCGTGCACAGTGCAACCGGCACTGCACTCCCATTGCACACGACCTCACGTCACCGCCGCCTGGGCAGCACTGAACTAAACCGTTCAGTCCGCGGGTATGCACGCAATCTGCTGGCTCCTTGGTAGACGTAAACAACCAACTCCTTTCGGTATTTATAATGAGCCAAAATAGAATACCATGACGCCGAGGCTCGGCACTCACAATCCTTATATTTACGAGCATCATTGTCGACTCTGAAAACCAGTTTCACGAGACTCAAGTCACGCGCACGTGAGAGGACAATGTGAACCGAACGTGGTAAGTATTTCGTCTCGAGAGTCGAGGTTTAATTTCTGAAATTTTAAGCGATGCTGATACTGTGACGCGTCAAAAATGCGCTCTTTAAATTAACAAAGTTGAAATTTCAACATAGCAGTTTTATAAAGTAAGCGCACTTAGACACGGATGATAGCTGCCTGGTAAACACGACACTGGTATATTTAAATATTCTAGCTGCTACTGAAACGTACAACAAATTACTTGCATTCAAGTCAGTAGCAACCTAGGTAAGTAAACCATGCTGAACTGCAGCGGAACACAGATTCACTCGGAGCAGCGACTGCGCATTGGTTTGTCACAACCGTCACTTGCTCACTCATTTCTTCCACCCTCCTGCACACAACTTCTATCATGGAAGTCAGTTTGAATAGTTTATCCATTGCACTATTAGTCTATCACTCATCTCTAATTATTGGCACTCTGGGATAAGATTTACTTGAATGAATATATTTGTGAGGGCAAACTCTAGCCCTTAGTTCGAATTGCCCACTTGGGCGAAGGTTGATGAACAGTATCTTTGAGGGTTATCATAAGTAAATTTGGTGCTGCAAAGCGAGGATAAACAATCTCAAAAGTTACCAACATTTAACAGAACAAAATTAAGACTTTGATACGAAAACAAAAATCAAGGATTAAAGTAAATACGATAAGGACGAGTAGCAAATAATAATCATACTAATACAGAGGCGTTTATTTAGACAATCACATTAAATTTCCGGATAAACAAAACTGAATGAAAGAATGCACTGAATAATGAGGAACGACACTATATGAGCCGGAAGTATACTAAGCAGAGACCACACTGAGACTGAGCTGTACTAAACTGACATGGGTAATTGGTGCTCGTAAGACCTGTAACGAAACAAAACTGACATTGAGACCGGTGGCAAGACTATGGCATTTGACATAATTCAAAGTATGGACAAGTACATTAAGATTATCGACATCAATTGAAACTCACCATTGACGAGGCAGGAGGATAGCGCAATACTTGAAGCGCTAGCGATTGAACCAAGAAACAAACTAAGAAAAAGAATCCTATTTAAGAAGACCGGATCCCTCTACCGACAATATAACCTTTTCGATTTGCTTCACATCTCTATTTGCTGCCCTGCAACACACCTCTACTCGACAAACTAGCGCCTTACCCCAAACTCCTTGCACTACATCGCGACTTTATTTGAGCTTCTTCAGCCAAGTCAAATTACTGATTGAATATCAAACCAATTTCATAACAACTGTTCCTCTATCACAATAGTTCTCAAAAATGAAATGTTTAAACTTTATCTAAAACTAATTCTCAACTGAAATTTTTTACGGTATTGATGAAGAAAGAACGTCGCCATCTTTACTTTATCAAGATGATTGTGATTTACTTCTGTTCAGTTCTGACAAATTATTTTCAATTTTGTGAATAATTTTGGTTTAGATTAGTTTTTATTTGTAAAAGAGGTTACATAATTACCTTTTTTGAAACAAAATTCACTCCTTAAACAATTTCAACGACTTCATAGCAAAACATGTAGATGACTTCAACCATATTTGGTCAATATTGATTTTAGGCCTTTCACGGAAATTAATAATTCCATTCCGAACAATCACTTAAGGAACCCATTTAAAAACGTTTTACATAAATGACATTCTGCTCGCTGATGCTTAATTTTCGAATTATTCAACTTTGAAGTTATAGGAACATCGTATATAAAAGTGAAGGAACTGACAAGTAAATATGCAGTAATACGGTATTGACGTATCGATGGGTGAGGTTGGGTAGGTTATGTTCGGTTAGTTAAATAAACTTACCTAAAATAACATAGATAAACCTAAAATAGCTTATCTAAACTTACCCAAACCGACGCAATTTTTTCCCGCGCAAAAAGTGGGCGTGTCCCGCCAAGAATGTGGGCGTGACCCAACGATGCGGCGACTAAGCAGCCGACCATATAATGTTATTCCTATCTGAACATAATTATTGTTACATCTCGAAAATAACGCATCAGCGAGCAGAATGTTATTCCTGTAAAACCTTTTTAAATGTGTTCCTTTAGTGATTGTTCGGAACAGAATGTTTAATTTCCGTGAAAGGCCTAAAATCAATATTGACCCCATATTTTTTTGGGGACTTCAATAGAATGCAAAATTCAATTTCATGCATTTCTATTGAATTAATTAGTTACAATAAATACGCAAATATTCGTCAAAATTGTTCCATAGAGCACGAATTTTGCTGTATGCAGACACACTAACAGCAAACAACGCTTCAAATTCACTTGGAATCTGCAAATGATACAACATGGTTACTCACACCAGCGCATGGACAAACAAGCGTTTAATACAACACTGGTCACATCGCACACATCTAAGTTGTCCCCTTTTCCCTCACCAGCATGCACAATTCGATAAAATCTGTCAGTCATATTATGCTTACACGACATCATGGCGCTGACGACCGACTTTTCTGGAAGTTGCACTCAAACTGAGTTTTGAGTGACTTCCTTTGTTTCACACACACGAACACCAGTAAACAAAAGTTTTAAATGTGACCATATACCGAAAAACTGTTGAAACATTTAGTATATAATCAAATCAGAGTACATAATTATATTTGAATCTTTAATCCAATCGAGAGAAGGAACTCACCTTTGGTGAAGCGCGAGCCAACTTGTGTGGGATAACACTTTTTCGCAAAAATTTTCCGGAACGCCCTTCCGACACACGCCGGAAAAAATTTAAATTTAATGACCGAAACTATTTCAAAGTTTTCTGTTGCCATTTTCACTTCATTAAGTTTTGACAGTCAGTAAAAAAGTTCCTCCTATATCTTGCGAAATCATTTTACACCGAATGATTTTTTACCTACTACTTTCAATTACTATTAAATGAAAGCTCATGAAAACCTCAACCTGCCTCTCATCAAAAATGATTTTTTCAATAACATTTTTTTCCACAGAGCGGAAGGAAGGGTTTGAGGCTCTTCTTATCTCTATGTATTTCGAAGAATCTTCATTGTCCACAAGGTTTGGCTTCCCACCTTCTGCAGGTAGATGCTTCAAATTAAATTAAAATTGAAGTGCATAAATTTCTCTTTTAGCCTTCATAACAAAAAACTTTGTTTTACTCGTAATTCAAATTAATTAGAAAGGCCCTTCATATCACCCCAAATTGAACAAAATTTAGAAAAACTGTCATTTTCACAAACTGTTTTAGCACAGCGGTCAAGAATTAAACAAGTATAAAATTTCTACTGTATTGTTGACAATGACGCCCTTACATATTTCATGCTTCATATATGAAAAAAAAATTTAAAATTCAGATCATTAAAATTCCGACTTGGTGCACGTGACGATTGCTATCATTTTTTGGGGTTTCTCGGGAGTTAGCCCCGTTGGTTATAATAACTAAACCTGCCGCTAGGTGGCGCCACGTGTTTTAAGCTTAACTCGACGCAAGAAAAACGGATACACCATCCACGGCTCTGTATCACTCACCCAACCCAACCAAACCAACCAACCAACCAACCCAACCCAACCCAACCCAACCCAACCCAACAAGTAAGACAATTATTTTTAATTTTTAATTTTTATTTATGAGGGAAGCTTTTACATATATCGCTAATCAACTTTTCGAATACATCTACTTTTCGTCGAGTTAAGCTTAAGACTAGTGGCGCCATCTAGTGGGAGGTTTAGTTATCGAATATTTCACCAACGGGGCTAACTCCCGAGTTAAGCCCATTTTTTTTCCTCGATCATTTGAGGTACACGAATACTTCAACGACTTTCGAGTAAATTTTCCAGGACGGGCTTCAATAGAAAAACTTATTTCACCGCAATTCATTGAGTGAAATATACATAAGAAAAATATATGTGGGTCATCAGTATTTTTGCGCAACTAAGTTAAAGTTTTCATCCTTAGTAATTGAGAGAACGAAAAATTATTCTTGAACTGTAAATGTAAAATGCTGAATAGCTTTGTAAATAGTTTATGATTTGTACATATACCAATTGCAGGCGGGAAGTATTGATTATAGTTGAATGTCGAATTATTCTGTAAAGGGAAATAAACGTATCATGTTAGAAACCCATATTTTACATTCAAAATTCCAATCCGTGTTGAAAGTTGATGCACCATTCTTTACAGCACACGATAAAATGTCTAGCTCTCCAAAGCCTGCCTTATCTTGATTAGACATCACCTATACAAACAAAAAGGTCTCATATATCTCTTATGGATGTTAGGACGGCCGTTTTTCCGTGGTCCCCGAAGCAAGAGTCGAGTTCCCGGTGACCACGACGTGCTCTCTAGACAAGTCTCGCGTCAGTACACATCAGTCCCCCACAGGGCATCAAAGGAAAATTTACTCCCTCAGAGAACACTCACGCAACACTTGGCACCAGCTTTCTCGAGCAGACACTGCGATATTAACAGGGAGTGTTCCAAAGCTCACGGGTGCACTTTTTCATCAATTTGTATCACTTGTACGCGCTAAAATACGGCGTTATGTGACCTTGGGAAGCGTGGTTTCTGAATTCTGTGCCAAAGATTTTCGACAGTTCAAGTGTGATTAGCCCCCGACACGGCTATAGAACGCCCTGTATGGTTTGTCTTAACAATTAAGGACCTTTATGTCAAGAAATTTTAAAAATCCAATGTGTTGTACATCTCATGTTCCAACTTTTTGGGAAATAACCTTTTTTTTTTCTTTAATAATTTATTAAATTCCAAAAACAGGAAATATTCTGTTAGAACATTCTTCCACCCCTTCCCTTTGTGTCCTTCACATGAGCAGTTCAAATGAGCCTCGGAAATAATTGTCCGCAACACCACAGGTCCAGTCATATTTGATCAATACTCCATATTATCCCACGACGTAAAATGGCTGTCACAAAATCGCGATAGCAATAGGGAAGCAAACTGCTTTTGCTCACTTCTTCTGGAAATAAGTTTGAGACATCCATAGCTCTCGTTTATTTATTCATAAATAGCATATGATCTAAAGCCGGTAGAATTAAAATTTTTTCTTAATCGCAAACTTTTTTTGGATTAGCGACCAGAACAAACAAGACCGTCGCTAAGTTAAAAGTACTTCAATTTTGACGGTTTACTCGTCTCGAGAGGACTGGAAAATTTGATTACCGATCATGAACAACGTTATCATGCCCTGTTGGTATTTTACAGACGCAGATCCCTTCTTCTTTCTGACACGAAGATCATAACTCCCGAGAGATAGCGCAGCTGTGGAATAATAATAATAGACTCAGTCAACACAGCTAGCCATACTCAAATGCATCCATCGTACCAGCATTAAGAAACAATCTATTCAGGAAATTCATATTTCTTCAAACGGATGTTCATCAGGAACTTAAAAACGAAGAACACAGCACGTAGTGATATCATTTTAATTTTATTTTTTTATTTACACGCCTAATCTATAAAAGTGAAGAAACTAAAAGCTAGTAGTCCTATTTTTCTTAAAACAATCTAATGCTACATCGCACGAGGTAAACTGTTCGACGACAACTTCGCTCTAAGTCTATTTATTTGTCACTTTGGTATTCTACCGGACTTTTTCCTCGATAAGAGATGATGCGAACGTGATGGCAGGATTTCCTGTTGCAGCAACCCGGTGAAGGTCACGAGCCTGACACCACTTCACAAATGATGCATCTCGAAAATAGATAGAAAAATTCAGTCTTCACGAGCATTCCTGTCAAATAGAATAGGGATATATCAACGCCAGATTTTTTCCCCTTTAAGACAGTACTTGATACTCCGTTCACCGAGTGTGCACTGTCAAATGTTTCCTAGCAAAGTGGACGCATGAGGGCGGCGTACCATGACAGAATTAAGCTGTTTGAAACCTAGCCGTTCTATCGGCCAGCCGAACAAGAGGATGTCTCTACCGTGCTCTCAGTTCAAAAGGAGTGGAAAAAAACACAGAATGCGACTGTAAGTCGCTCCCCAGCGGAGGAAGCGACAAACTTTAATATGCATCGCAACATTGCTCAATAACAATGACAAGTGCACAAGAAATGGGCGCTGCCAAATCACCTTCCTTCGATCGTCCAGGCAACATAAAAATTAGTTCACGACATCAATTGAAGATTCAGTAACGAAAGCTCCTCACAGCTTGTCTGCTTTAGCCTAATATCAAATAAGGCAGGTTCAAATAACACATAACAATGAATATAAGGCAGACAAAGCCCTAAAAACTTATATTCATGAACATTCGAGTGGCAAAATCGGACAGACGAGCGGTGACGCGTGAGTGGGGAACAGGGCCGTAGTCAGGATACGGAAATTAAAGCCTTGTCATCAAAACGGCGGACTTGTGCTCCACTGTGCTACGGTAGAAGAAACAAGGTAGGGTCAACTAGTCTTTTTTTTGTCAACCGTGTGGCAATGCTGACGTCATGGCAACGAACAAATAGCAGCGCTCATATTGCGTCTAGCAACACTGCTAGCTCCAAATCTGACACCGCTATTGGCCTAACGATATGTCGCAATGGTGACGTCATAAAGTTTGTTTGCATTGCAGAAGTCCTATTGGCTAGCCGAACAAGAGGAGGTGTATTTCTCCCACAGAAATGGCTCCACCTTGTTTCCTCCACCGTACTCTATGCACCGTGTGCGGCATAAAAATGGCTGGTCCGTGAGTTGGCTGCAGTTCTGCTCCGCCGTCGTCGAGAGCACAGCTAACAAAAAACACGCTTGAACAATTTTAAAGGCAATACAACAATTTGTCGTTCAGTATCTCACCTTACATTAATGATTGCAAGAAATTGCCAACAAAAACACAGGAATTCACATCAATTGAGGCTGTACGCGAGTTGAGCAAGAAAACGACAAAATTACAAGCTTCCAGCATTAGAATTTGAGGACATCTCCATGCTCCAAGTTGACCACAAATTCTGCCACCCTTCGAACACTCGGGCAACACTAGCAGTGCTACAAATAATCTCATGAACAGGAACAGGAGCGAGAGCTGAAGCGGGCAATTGAACATCCCAGTGGGTGAGGAGAGAATATCACTGAGGACGAGGCTACGCTATTTAGTGGCTAAATTCTCGAGTGCACCACAGCGCATTACGCCACAAGTGCTTCAGAGAGCGATGTCAACTGAGAGAGAGCATCAGCACACCGACGAGGGCAGTCGAAGAGAACCCAATGATTGATTATAAATTAGTTTTAGCCTCCCTTTACCACAACAAAGATGCTCAAAGACAGGAAGGATGAAGACACCATTTAGTATGGAGTAAAGGGAACGTAGAATCTGTGCACAAAGGGCGTTCCTGCGAAGGATCCCGTGCGCAAAGAAACAGTAAGATAAGAAAGAAGGTTATGAAACAAGATGAAAGTTGAAGAAGAAAGTCAGAGGTGCTGAGAAACAGGACAGCAGTGAACCAAAAAAGACGGTTCTTAACCAAACAAAAAAAAAAATTATTTAACAAAAAGAAGGCCTTCCTAACTCTCAGCTCAGGTCTCCTCCCCTCAGATGCATTATTGCACTACACGAATTCATCCGCAATAGCGACTCTGTTCACAGAAATAAAATAAGCTAACACAAGGTGAACACAAATATTAAAAATTCATTTCATTGTTGAAATTGTACACAAAATTACTTTTCCGAAAGCATTTTACAGGCAACGACTAACTACTGTCACCACACGGCAAGTCCGGACGGTCTCGTCACACAACATAGAGCAGCACCAGAGCTGTTCTGACGTGAACACCGCACTGCAGAACTGGTTCGCTGGTGCAACAGTATCGCGCTGCCATAATCAGAGTGTGTTTACTCAGCGGAGTTCTACACTGATCCTTTCTACAGGTCCAGCAAACGTCAACACTGATCCCTCTCTACAGGTCCTTCACGCAAAAGCAAATAGGTACTAAAGAATTCAGGAGTGCGGCCACTTTCCGATAGAGTTCAAACCAAAAGAAATCAATGAAGTCTATTGAAATTATTAGAGGTAGCCAGGATACGCCATGACAAAAGCAAAAGAAGCACAAGTGTAAAGTACAAATGGTTCAGAATACTTGACACACGGTGGGTGCAGAACACTTGAGTCAAGTCACTTGAGATACTCGGCCTTCCAAGTTAGCTGATCCTTCCACTTTGCTTGAACTGGCATGGTAAAGCCAGCTTGCAAATCTGCGATAAAGATCCCAAAAGGTATTGCTCCGGGAACTCGAAAAAGAATGGGCTTTTGAAACTCATCAGCACATCACGCGCATGCAGGCAATAGAAAGAAGAAGCACACTTGAATAATTGCACGTGGTAGCAACGCCGCTTTACGAGGAGCAGAACATGAAGCTAATGTGGCAACACAAGAGCTGAACATGCAACGCCAAGCAAATAACAAGTCGAGGGCCTTATTACCCAGTCTCACCTAGTTGTAGGGGCATCTATGCTGTCAGCCGCCCATGTAAAGCCTCTGCACCAAGCCGCTACTATCATGGACGCTCAGCACCCCATCACGACCTTCACTCAACACGGCAGTTCACCTCAAAAACCCAGGATTCAACCAAAAATGTTAGGACATCAAAACAAGAAGCTGCAGCCAGCCAGTCCGACACGGGGCTACCGCAGCCATATGGGGCTCAGGGAACGCAGCGTGGGAAAGCATAATCACAATCTCCTGAAAACACTACGCCAACCGAACACTCGCACGAAGTGTACATGAAAGTATGAAACAGCTTGTTTTCCGTTCTTGTAGTTGTGTCACTTTTTATTTTGAATACTTATTATCTAATGATGATGAAGTGGCACCCCTCATCAAACATGAGAACAAATATCACAGTTCCATGTAAGAACTTCACAACTAAATTATGCATTTCACTTAACGTCAGGTTTCAGTATTGAGGTGCACCTACAGTGACGGAGAACATCTCCAATAACGAAGCAACGGTGAACGCGCAACAAATTTTATATTACAGCATCCAACAAAATACAGTTCAGTGATCAAGCGCAGCACAGAAATTACCAACAGTACGGTAAAGGTCTAAAATGCACTCATGAAATTTTTGTTGTGCTATTTGCAAGCCGACAGAGTATTTCAACAAGCTGGAGTGTTCTTTTGTCCACAATTGGAGATGGCTGGTACTCTACGTAGAACAACCCTAGCATGATGCACTGGAGAAACATGAGAATAATAATAAGTTTAGAGTTTCGTTTCCCCCAGAGTCGCGAGCAACTTAAACATGAGAAGGTAACCGAATTGCAAATCAAAATCTCAGTATTTTAATAAGCTGGGGTGTTTTTTTGTCTAAAAATGGAGGTGCCGTTACTCTACGTAAAAACAATCCTTCTGGGAGAGCTAGAAACGATGAAAGGTAATCTTTAAAAGCAGGGCTCTTAATTGACAGAAATATTGAAGTTCAGTAATATAAATTAATGGTTGCTGACGAGGTTAAACACAGAAGCAATCCCATTTCTGTGTGTAAAAAAAAAAGCCAGCGAGTCTTACCTCCACTTCAATCAAGATGAGTGATCTATAATTCATGGAGCCCCTGCAAGCACACCTCCCAGTGGATCTAACAAATCCAACCGTGCAAATGCACGTGAAGGCTCTGCAACGCTACTAAGTGCAAGCTCGAGATCATCCTAGTGCATCACGTCTTTAAGACACGAATAATGTGTTGGGACAAGTTACACACCAAACTAGGTACAATAATAAGCAAGTGAAGACCTTCCGAGCATCAACAGCATAAAGGGAAGAGTAACAAACAAAACTCGTTACTTTGCTATCTTTTATGACTCACATCCAGCAAGACTGATGAAAAAAATTCTCACAAGCAAAAGACACAGCTGACTTTACTCAAATTTTTATCCAATTTTCCAAATCCCAAATGTACGCATTAGAGTACCAATAGCTAACTACATAACATAAAAAGATGCTAAATAAGAAATAGAGGTGCAGACGGAGGAGATTATCAGGAGTCAAGCCGGGCCTGGTTGAGAGGGTTGTCTGGACTGCGCTGCCACTCTTTGCGGAGACGCTGCTTGAGCTGCGACAGCTTCAGTGTGGGGTTCTCCTTCTTGAGCCTCGGCATGTTCTGTTCCTCGAACGCTCTGAAAGCGGCAGCCATGCTCCCTCGCTCCCCTGCCTCAGGCCCGGGCCCGTTCAAGCTGCACAGTAGCCAAGCGTCAGCAACACGCCTCTCGCCACTCCTTTTGTCCCTGTACTGCGCTGGTGCGCACTAATTCAGTGTCCTCTCCCTACTCCTCACCTATTGCGCCACTACGCAGCGCTAGTTTACATTAATATGGGTTCCCCCTAGTCTACATTAAATGGGACAATATGGGTTCCCGCACAGGAAACACAGAGAAACAGTGAGTTGAGATGGAAGGTTATGGAACAAGATAAAAGTTGAAGAAGGTTGGAAGTGCAGAAAAACAGGACAGTAGTGAAAAGAAAAAAAGATGGTCCTTGACAAAAAAAACTTGTATTCTAACAAAATGAAAACCTATTCAACTCTTAGCTTGGTCTGTCACATTTTTCATAGTGGGAGTGCAAATTCCCACAGATACAATAGTTTTGTCCCAATGAGGGGGGAACATAAATTACATTTAATCAATGGAGGCATGCTTTTGACGATGGTGAAAGAATTAAAAAAACCTCAATACATATTGAGATAAATGGTGATCAGAATTTTATATTATATAAAATGCAAATGATTTTAAACAAAGATATTATACAGATAAAAGTTGCTATTGCCAACACAAGCAGCAGCACCGCGCACACACACACACACACACACAAACTGAAGAGAAGTATTTGCACAACTCTTTTTTTATGTAATTAGAAAATTTCAAATTGTCTCAAATAGTTCACTAAAATACTCATATTAGGCAATAAATAACAATGATTCAACATATCTATTTGGGTCAAATACTTTTGTCCCATGCATCTTTTGTTCAGTTGAATTTCCTGGTGAGTTTTCTTCAATTCTGTCCAAACACCCTAGTAAATGTGTGCTCTCTGAACTACCTGGACTCCACACTCAAAATCAAAACTCGAAACTTTCAAATTCTTTCAGCAAAAAGAGCTGCACTAATACTTGTGCCCAAGTACTATAAAAATCCAGATGAAATTTAATAAAATCAATCAAAAATGAGCTAAAATTTGATACATCAAAAATCCCCCATAAATCGAGTAAACGGGAAACTTCGAGTCAGAATCAAGGAAGAAATTAAGAAGAACATAAGAAGCATAGCAGCACACACACCTGAGAGCTTTGATGGCGTCATCAACTCCCGAGGCAGACACCACATCCTCGAGCTTGTTGGTGTTCTCCACCAGCAGGATGTTGGGCGTGGGAGCTGCGCTCACTGCCTTTGCTGCCGCCGCCTCCGCCTGCTGCCGCTGCTGCTGCTCACAGACGAACATGTCAGCACACACTCCATCATTGAACCTTTAAAATGATTGTTTCGGCCAAAATTTTACCTTCAAAATGATTGTTTCGGCCAAAAGTTTACCTTTAAAATCCAGCCCATGGTGAGCCTTATTTCTTGGGACACTGCCATTTTTGGCACTTGAAGCAGTAAAATTGTTAGTGAACACGCAAAGCTAGCCATGAACCTGTACAACAATACAAGAAAATAAAGTGAGAAACTAGTGTCTAGTATACTACCATCACTGTACATTGAAATACGTAGAACAGATGCACTATGTTTAACCTACCACAGCTTTGTGTTTGGTGGAAAAGTAACGACTGAGACACAAATAATTGAGTTTGTCCGCTATTGCTCAATCTCTTGCAAGGCATTTCAATCAATCCATCAAGCCCTGCATTCACATCGAGTTGGCAATGAAGACCTACACAACAAAATTCTGCATCAAACTATTGCACCAAAAGCCAATTAAAAGCAGCTCTGCCACAATAATAGAGGCCACCTGGATCACCACCCAATGCAAAACTAAATACGGCCCTGATTGCAGTCTTCAGTGTCACCATGCACGCCTACACATCAGTGTGATCAACGAGTCCACCGCTAACCAAAGCCAAATTTTCAGTGTCACCATGCACGCCTACACATTTGTCTGATGAGTCCACCACTACACCAAGCCGTGGGAGCTGAGCACCAGCAGCCAGCTCACCTGCACTTGGAACCTGGTCACTTTAGGAGGAGGGGCGGCAGGCTTTCCTGCGCTGCTCTGCACAGCAGCCTCCTCCTGCTGGGCAAGCAGTCTGTTCTCCTGCTTGCGCTGAGCCTCCTCCAGCCGCTTCTTCTCTCGTTCCTCCTAGTGACAGCAATTGTGTACATTCAGCAAGAGCCAAGAAAGTTCTTTTCAAAATTAGCATTAGGAATGAAATTTTCTGGAAAAATAACTGGAGCTGATTAGATTAGATGTTAGAGTAAGCTTTCCTAACTACAATTAAGGTGTACCTAAAAAAAGCTTGAGGAAAACATACTTTAGGATAAAATTGAAAGAACAAGGAATTCATGTGCAAGGTGTGTCTCCACACCCTTGATGCAGAAACAATAAAACTGAGAAAAGTTTCTGAAACAGCATAGAAGTTTAAGAAGAAACTAATAGGTGTTGAAACAAACAGAGATGGCAGTAAACCAAACAAAACAGGTTTTTAACAAAACAAAGAAGCTTTGCTGTTAAAAAATGAGGAAGGTCTATGAACGTTGAGTTTAGGAGCCACATCTTCCATTCAAAAATGGCAATTTCTATACATAGAATAGATGTAACCATTTGAGGGAGGAATAGATGAACAATAAGTACACAATTGAAACATAGACTTCAAAATGAAAGCAATTTTCAAGTGAGAGTGTAAATTTCAAACATCAAGATGAGCTCATGTTGAAAGGTGGCACAACTAACACAGCTTGAACATGCTGAAAACATAACGCAGCTGATATTAAAGGGAAATATTGGAGTGAGATGAAATTTCTCATAAATTGAATTCTGGCCGTAATTTATAAATACATTTAAAAATTACAGAAAACTATAATTATTCCTGAGTGACCAATAGAAGTGAAAAGCCTTTAAACAAAGAGTAGAATACAATCAGCTGTAGGTGACAAACTCACCTTCCTTTGGTTTTTCTTAGCAATACTTTTATCATCGTCTTTCCATCGCGCATCTTCTGCTGCTTTCTCTATTTGCTCCTTGGCTTCGGCCGCCTTTGTTGCTTTGCGCTCCTTGGCACTGACGGCCTTGGAGTTCTCTCCCTTGAATTTCTTAGGCATTTGTCACATTCACCTCCCTAATGAAGTAATTAACAAGTCAAGATTGTCCAAACTTTTACCACTATTACAGCTGAAGTAACCACTCAAGTGATGTCAAGCTACCGCAATCTAACAAACTGAGGTGAGCCAAGCTGCATCTACCGAGTGGATGACTTCCCAAAAAGTTGCACCACACACACCTGAACACAAAAAAGGGGTCAAGTACACACAAGTTGAGCACCAGCTATAAATAAAAAATGGTATAAATAGTGAAGTAGGTACAGATTTTGGTTTACCTTGCCTTTGTTATTTATATCATTCAATATACTTTGACTGAAAGCACTGATTTGAGAATTAGAACATTCTCTTTCAGCAAGACTAGTGAGGAAGAAATACAAATTAAAAGTGTCAATTAAACAAATATTTTTTTCAGAGTAATTGATACGTTATGTTCTCACAATCTTAGCATGAAAGCACATGACAAGTCACTGTGATCCTACCTAAAAGTCAGCATCCACAGTTCTGTCTTCAAAGTGAGAAGAAATGTTGAGCTTGTTGAACAAAAACTTAGCACGAGCTTGTAGAGAGCTCAAATGCCTGGCCAGCTCATCTTCGGATGCCATTCCAAGCTTCAACCAAGTCTCTTCATCACTTAGCTCATCCAAAATTTTGTCAAGAGAAGACCGTAATCTTGGAGTCAGCCGCACAGGTGTGTCTCTCTGACCATCAATTAAATTGCTCGATGGTTCACAAATTTGCTCATTATTTTGAGACGCTATTAACAATGCAGAATGAAGAGATCCAATTTCATGTAAAATGTGGCAGGCCTGCTGCCATCCTTTGGCATAGCCGTCTTTATATTGACGCCTCTCGCCTTCCTTGGTTCCCTGAACTTCTCCTAGTCTAGCATGGTCACTCTCCAACACCTCCACACTTTCAAATAGGTCATCACTCATTTCAACACTAAAATACACTGCAGAAAATAAATGAAAGTAGAATAAAAATTTCATTGCCACACATTTGGTGAAAATAATAAAAACTATCAGGTGATTTATTTCATCTAAAACATAAAAACATAAGCAAAGTCAGAGACATTCATGAAGAATAACAGCCTATTTGCCATGCTTAATGCAAACTCTACCTTGCAAATGTAGGTACTAGAATAATTGAAGCTGTGTTCTCACGATTGCTAATTGAATGTTAAATAATTCATTTAATCTAGTGAATTATTCTTCTGATCAAAACTTGATAATAAACAATTTCCTCACAACTTGGCTAAATCTACCCTGACCTGTCTTAAGGTAACCACAGATGTGATCATGTAACAGTTAATTTCTTACTTACCTAACTACAGTTTACCCAGTAATGACAATTACATAACAGCCAAACTAATTTACTGCTTGTCAGCACAAGATATACATGATAAAAGACAAGCAAAATTTTAACATAAATGCTTTTACATTGAACATTTAGCTTAAAGTTTCACTAAAATCTCATTTCTAGTTTGCTTTATTTATTCTCCGATGCACCATTTCAGATTTAGACCCAGAATTTACAATTTTCATTAAGGAAGTTTATATACAACAAATTTTCCAAAAGAACTGGAAGGGTGTCCCACAGACAGTATAATTTGAGTTGTTGGCCTAGCCCATCTGCTGACATGCTACCAATGTGTTCAATATAAGAGAGTGAACTTTAAAGTTACATCACAAACTATTCAAGATAAGTTTTCTATTCCAAAAAAGCAGCATTAGAAGTAATGAAAGGTAAAAATGAGAAAATCTAGATGCCTCAAGCAATAATTTAATTTTGTTCACCTTCAAAAAAAATTGCTATCACATGAATAAGAAAATAATGCTTCCATATTTTTAGTTATATTATAGTTGAATTCAAATCTTCAGCAAAGAATATGTTCAATGAATTTTAGATAACATTATCCTTTGAGACAAACTCTACCGATTTCCTTAACTGATTTTGCTCTGAATCAGAAATAGGCAAAATCTTTTAAATATTTCTTTTCAAAGTTGACTGCAAATGATCATTATGCATCTTTTGTTCAAATCATTTTTGTAAAATATTTCCAAGACAACCACCTCACTTTTCAATTTTTTAGCATATCATACCTCATATTAATTTCCACAAGATCTACAGTAGAAGTGCTACTGATACTTATTATTATCATTAGTTAACTTAAAACTCTCTTGCCATTAAAGGCAATCTCAAAAGAGCAAAGAGAAGAAACCCTTCGTATGGACAAAAGACACTGGAGAATCTATGCACAAGATATGTTCTCACATAAAATATCTTGTGCATGGAAAAGTTCAATTGAAAAGAAAGAGAATAAAACAAAAAAGAGACAGCAAAGATGGCATGAAAACTGATAGAAGTGAATATTAATTTTGGAGACAGTAACTAATTTGCTCCACACTAAATTAACAAACAAATGCCCTCAGATTTATTGTAAAACTGTTCTTTTTTCAGAAAATGAAGACAGAGTAACTTAAGGCCTGGTTAATTTAGGCTAGGTATCTCTAGGATAGGTTGAGTTGGGCAAAGTTCCCTAAGGTTAGTGTTAGTCTTTGTACTGTCGTAACCGTTCCCTATAGATGTAATATCTTACGTTCCTTTGTGCTTATACCCAAGGTTTTTTCAAGCTCTAAGCATGAGAAACAGATGGATGCTCTCTACAACTTCTAAAAAAATTATTTCTATCAGCAGTTTTAACATTTCAAGTACAGACAGATCTACCTGAACAAAATATATTTTAACTATTATCATGAATAAATGAGATAATACAGTCATTTGTTTTTTTACTTTACGTAGCCAATATCTCTTTCAACACTTAGGCCCTATCACAAAATTTGCAACAGACAAGTGCAAGTAGTTCAGTAAAACTATTGTGTAATTAACTAAAAAAAGATAAAATCCTGCTGTAATTCCACCTAGCAGTCTATTGACAAAGAGAACATTTTTCATTTCTCATCAGATATGTAAAATGAAAAAAAAATCAAACTTACATTGCACTTAACACATACCATGCTGATAATACAAGAAAAAACACAGATTACATTTTAATAACAAAAAACATGTTACACACCAAACAATGTTGTATACAATTATTTCAAGAATATTTACAGAGCATGTAATACTTTTAAAGCAAATAAAACATCCTCAAACAATCCTTTAAAGCTTCCACATCTTTTCAAAGATTTTAACCTTTTGAGTACTACAGGGACATGTCAGTCCCGGCTCAAAATTTCCCTCGTTATCAAATACAAAAATTTTGACGCTAGGGAGCTGTCGGGACTCTTGTGGAACATCAAGCTAGCTAAATATCATACGTCTGGCAGACAAGAGCGCACTACTTGTTGACAGTTACGCTTAGAAAGCACGCGCCGCAGCTGGAGGATCATAGTAAATTTCTGTCCCGCGTTTTACCTGTTTTCTTAAATATCACGGTAAATACAGCGATAAAATGATTATTTTTTGTTGCGTAAACATTTATTCTACAGAATGATTAGAAGATATCACAGATACATTAGCAGTGTCTTCAAATATAACAATTTTACTGCATGGGACTGCAGTTACCCGTCAGTACTCAGGGATGAGGGTCCCGACATGCACATCATGAGCATTACTCTATAATATTCTATAATATTATATATTTCAAGGACTTAAAAGTTGTATTTGTACACAAACATCTTAGTGATGAAACATTCATTGAAAGAAGTGATGAGAAATTCCTGTAATATGGCCATAATATTTTCCGTAAAGTACTGTCAGGACTCTTCAGTCCCATTTCATTCAAAATTTTAAATATCACATTTTCATTTTAAAACTTTTTTCTTGCCTTAATTGGATGAAAAAGCTACGTTACACATAATTAGAACAGATTTGGACAACTATTTCCATATGCCGGACTCAAAGGGTTAAGGGAACATCAGTGACTATATACAGGTTTCTTTTGAGCTCTCCAGATCATTATACATACAGAAAACTATCTACCATAGCCTACTTAACTTATGAAGGCTTGCATATGCTTAAATAAATAATACGCACATATAGCATTACTACTCAAAACTTGTTACATACTCTCAGCAGTTACGAGATATTTTATTTCTAAGAGGTCTCACAAATTCAACATGGGATTAAAACAATTTCTTCTCCAGATGTAATGAAACTTTTCATAAATTTACCCATCAATTGCTCAAATAATTTGATTTGCACAAACAATCAGCATTCATTAAAAAATTATGAACAAAAACGGTCAAATTTTAAATTTACTACAACACCTTCCGCAATTATCCTCTGCAGCATAGATTGATACAAAGTTTCACTGAGTACTACACAAAAGCGTCAAGAATTTTTTACGTAATAAGGAAATAATAATAAAAATGAATGATGTGCTAGAAACAGTTCACCACTATATTATTCAAACATCAAAGCTTTTTCTCTGAAGTCAGTACCACGTGTGAAAATAATGTAGCTTATTAGGTCCTCAGCCACGAGCCACCTACCTTAGTAATTTGATCTGAAAAACGAACATTAACTCTCAAAAGTTGACACATAACAGCCCATTCTGAATAGAATGAAATATTCAAGCCTTACAACTAATCTTCCCTCAAGGTTTCTTCTGATATCTTTTACGACAATTTAATAGACAGTATTAAACTTGAAACCACATAATTACACTTACCGAACATGCAGTTGTCAGTGAATTAGGTAGGACGGACGGACGGACCGGAGAGAGAAATGTGAGTCTATTATGTGAATGAACTCAAATTTAGCTCTCCTTTCCCACTGAGTATCCTAACATTATTGAAGGTGGTGTTTCTTGGAGTCAGTTCATATTTTTTGCGACGGAGCTTATAGGTAATTTGAGAATATTAACTAACTGGTGTACAAAACCCAACTAAAATGACGAAATTTAATATTTTTATGGAATATATTATTTAGTAGGGGATGATAAAAAATATTTCCAACCTTATAATACTGCGATTAATATATTCTTTAACTTCTGCACTGGTGAAACTCATATCAAAGAGACGAGCGCGACAGATAGACGGAAGAAGTGGACACTAAGCAAGTATATAAACAAAAAATTCACCAAGGGTATTATTAGGTAAGATATTTGTGAATATAAAATACTGTTCTGCAATTGAAGAGCTTATTTTTGACACAATGTATCTTTGAAATAACAACTCACCCTAAAATATTCGCAAATCACCATAGTCGTAACCTAAAATATCAACAATTTTAATCACTATGGAATTTTAATGTAGCACTAAATTAAAATCTTGAGCATAGAAATGAGTACGAAATATTTCATACAAAAAGCATTCAACAGAAATATCGAACAAGAAGCAAAGGCTTAGTAAATAAATCTTTTCTTGTTTAAATTGTGTGTTAATTATGTTTCAATAAACATGCAAATATTCCCTGGGTTGAGAATATTGCACTTTGTAAACATATTTTAGAGCGTTCCGTGCCCACTTTATACCGTCCTATCCAAGTAGTTAATAAGAAGCCGGTAAGGATGACCATCTGGTTTATTAATTCGACGGGTCACGGCCAACCCAGCGCTTGTGCCCCGCAACTTGGTGCTTGGTGACTGGGTTTTGAGCGATCTAGAATAGGTGCCAGAGGGTTTGAATAACAGTCCTGGAGTAGAACCTAGAATGCTCAGAAGCTGCTCAGTAAGATCGGTTACCGGAAGTTAGGCCCAGGGTCTGTTGTAAGACACGCATACTAATTCAAGAGAGTGAAATGACTCGGCAGAACCCTCTCGGCTCGAGGATCCATTAGTTAAGACAAGTATTGCCAGTCACGCGTAAATTTTACGACAGGTTCTATTATTAAACTTTCTATTTTAATCTCATAAATCGTAAAAAATAAATAAAGATTTAATTCAAGAATGTTAGAATTAATCATATTACGCTAAGAAAACATTGAAAAGAAAAAATAATGAATTACATTAATGGTATTCAGAGGGGCTAGGTTCAATGCTACAAACATGGACACCCTCTTTCTACGCTTTGAGAGACAATTTTTATCTTCATGATAGTAGTATTAATTCTTTCTATTATCTTGATTTATCGTAAAACAGTATGCGTAACTATTTAGCGTACCTATAACGTTTACCCGATATGAACAGTTTTTTGTCCATATCTATTTTACGTGTCGAAGGAAAGTTATTGAAAGCAGCCAATCTTACGCTCAAGATGCCTATTTGAATAATTTTACAATATATTGAACAAATGTTCTACTTATTAATTCGATATCATTTACGAAGATAACGACTGAATCAATACTTCAATTACTAAATTATTTTTCCAGCATTAATACCCCACAATAAACTTTAGTCTGGCAACAGAAATAATTTCTGCTAGATCATGGTTCCTTAAAATGAGAACGCTTTCCTTCACTCAGTTATTTTTGCCTCTGTTGAGCGTGACAGGCGATATCTTTGGCCTAATTGAAGCCCAACAGTTTGACCGAGCGATAATGTTTTTTTTTCATGTTTTTTTCATCGTATAAAATGTGTACTTGAGGAAAAATCTAGATTGCTATCCGTTCAATCTTTAGTGTTAACACGTTTTGACTATTGCAGCCTACTATGGGGAGACATGCCTCAATATCTTCAAAATTTCAGTCGACGCATCAGAATGAGAATGTTACACGTGCGATCCAAAGGGAATCATCTAGCAATTCACCTGAAGAACAGTACTAAAACCGTGAGAGTATAATTGATAAGCAGAAATTATGGTTCGCACGCTGAAGCTCGAGAGCCCGTGATAAGATACCGCTCCTGAGCTTTGCTCTCTTGCGACACGATGAGCTTGAGATGATTCGACCTTCGAATCTTCTATACCAGTGGAGGCGCAGAGAGAAGAGAGAGCGAGAAGTATTCAGGGTCATCGCCCCGGGATGAAGTGGTCATAGCACAAGTGTCTGATAGACTCATAGTTGATCTGTGGTTGTTCACAGTTGTGGTCGAATATCAGAGCTGTGTGGATGAATGCATTTTATATTTGATGTATAGCATGTCACCTTATGTTGACTAAAAAGAACATTGATACAGCTGCTGTGTAGCAGGCTGTTCAAGAATTTTCTATACTCATTACTCGAAATGTCTGTGAAAAGCTTTAACTCAAGAGAAATACAGACAGATTAAATGGCATTCTTTTGTATTCATTACACAAGTGTTCAGCAGTCTTATTTTTGAGGACTAATTGCAATTGAAATGTCAGTACAGATTTCAAATTTGTATTATAGGAGTGAGCGAATGCTTGGGATATTTTCTAAGAATTAGGCAGATATTGCAGCTGACATTGCGAGCGTTAGTTACGCAATCCTCCCCTCTGGCATCAGTTAGAGCCGTGTCATCCTGGCGGACCTATGTGAGCAGTGAGAGAATTAAGTTCCAATTTGAGGATTTTGGCCAAAAGCTTCAGCTTGTAAGGTAGCCAAGTAAGAGCGTTTTTGCCACAGGGTGTATTGATACAACGTGAAAAGTTTGAAAATCTATTATCAACTAGATCTAAACTAAATCTAGTATCTAGTATCAGCTCGTGTGTTTTCTTGTAGCGTGCTCTTAGCATAATCCTGGGTTGTGCGGTGATCCAAATATTGTCATGCTCATCTTATTAACCGTTCTCCGCAATGCGCACTGTGCATGTGGTGAAGTTACTGAGGTAGCTGTGTTTTCCTCCCCTATGATTTTTCGAGAATAATTTTAGTTTAAATTGACGCTATATTGCATAGAGGAGGGGTTGCGTCACTTTACGAAAAAAACGTTGTCATGATAAGGGTTGGATTCCGTTGCAATAATAACGAAATAGAAGTTATAATGACCAGCTGCTCTCGGAAAAACTAACATACAGTAGTAGCAAATTAGCCTACCAAATTATGGTTGGTTTTACCTATGCCTCTTATGCTTGAAAGCTTTAGATTTACGGTTTCAGTTTAGGTTTTACTGCTTCCAGAAACTAATAAAATACTAAATCTGCTGGTGTCCAATATTTTCCATACTTAAATGTACAGGGGCATTGGTGTAACAGATCTGTTATCTCAAGAGCTTTTCTCGTTTTCTCACATTGCGATATGTTTGAATCCGTAAGAAGGAAAGGTCTGAAAGTTTTCATTAAGTTCATAGGGTTCTCATTTCATGGTGCAATGTCAGAGTGGTACACTTTGGTTGAGATATCTTAGGATTCTGTCAGTGCCTCCTATATCTCCAAGCCAGCTTATAAAAATCGTGACGGTATACTAGTGGTCCTAGATTTGTATGAGAATTTGATTGTAAACTAGAGCGATTAATAAAATTTTCAAATTTTTTATTCTGCTCTGATTCTCATCTGCACGTAAGGGATTCGCCTCCGGAGGATTCATGCAATAACCAGCTGAGGCCATTTCTGTTTCAGTTGCACCTGGTCTGCTTTCCACTCTAGAAGTGATTAAAACATCCAGTGTGTAGAAATAGAGCAACATTGCCAACATGTCTGAAGTACCGGCCAAGTTAGCCAGCGGTCACACCGTCCATGAGCTGGACTCCATCTCTAGGGAGCGATATGAGCGGTTGATGCCAGGGTCATGGAAGGACGTGGTGCTGCTGAAACCTGATGGGTGGATCATGTTGAGGCCTTTTCTTGCCCTGCAGGAAAAAGTGCAGAGTTTTAAGGTATTGTTCTTCATCGCCAAACGAAGTTTTACAATGCCCATACTGTGTCATGGTTTAGGTGAGCCGAGTTCAGACTTCGGTTAAAACGACTAGTGTGGGGAAGCGAGAGTGTCCCATTCATTTGTCCACGCACTGACAGTGTTACTTTGTGGAGTTTGTAATGATGGCTATGAAGCGTAAAAGCTGACACCACTCCCTGGGTTGTGAGGCATCGAGTAGCTTGTATCAGTCTCTATAAAATCTCGTACAAGTCCGCCTCATTATTTAATGCTCAACTTTCGTTAATCTGAGACTCTATACAAGAGAGATTCATTTAAAAGAATTTGTAAATAAAAAATGTTAAGTAATTATAATCGAAGAGGGTCTCTAAATCCCCTTCACGCAAATTGGAAATTTTTTTCAATCTTGGAAACTACATAGCTATTGATTAGTCGTAGCAAGTTTGCTAATTTTACGTGATATACACGCACGTTCTCATTGGTTAAGCCGTACAAAAGCTTTTAATTAATTTGTGCAATTAATTGCGACTTTTAACTTATTTTCTATGAGCTCCTTCAATTCAAGTTTCTTTTCAGTTTCGACAAATTTTAATTTAGGAAAAGGTGAACGTACTTATTGGGTAAGAATTAGTGGAAGGTTAGGTTTTCATGGCTCTGTGATTAATTACATGCCACTGAAAATTATCAGCGACTGCCTCCCCAGTTCCGGCCGGACGATGTGATCGTGATGACGTACCCCAAGTGCGGCACCACCTGGTCCCAGGAGATCGTCTGGAACATGAGGAACAACCCCAACCTCGACAACCCTGACGTCGACGATGCTCTCTTCATCAGGAGTCCGTACCTCGAGTGAGACCAACAACAAATTAGCGGAATGACTGAGCCTTTTCACAAGGTTTATTATTGAACAAACGTTTTAATGTAGAAAAATCGTAAAATTCAAGTGAAATAGAAGTATTCTTGAGTGGGTGAATTGACGCTGTCGTCAAATATACTAGACTTCATTTGACGTGATCGTTTACGCCATAAGTAGGAATGGCCACATTCTCAAAAACACAGTTGTTTGGAGTTGATATATATATTTTCTAAGCACTGTTTCGAATAATGAGTAAGCTTTTAAAATTGACGAATAACTAGTTGGGCAGTATTAACTAGATGATAAAACAAAATAACAACTACTGAAGGGTTTACTTCCTTTTAATATTTTACGTCATAGGAACATTTTTCGAATGTCAATATTCAGAGCCTTACCTAGATAAAAATTGAGGTAATTTCACCTCGGTATCATACTTGAAAATGAACTCTTTACTCGTAGTTGGTAGTGTGTGAGCGGAAAATATTTAGTTTCGTTTAAACCAAAGAATTAAAAGTGTCTTTTATTTCTCTCGATGAAGATACAAGTCCTAGTAATTTACGATTATTCAGCCGACAAATAAAAATTTTAATCCCATTGGTAGAGTCGTTTTCAATTCCCAATTGTGAAATTTAATGGGTTGCAGTTGTGGATGAATGTCTTTACGAATTGCAGGGCCGATATGTTAGCTTCCCCGGAAATGCCCATGGACTCGGAAGCTGCGAAGGTCTTCTTGAAAGGCGTAGAGAAGTACAGCAGCAAGCCTGACTTTGGGAGCGGTTTGATGTTCGAGGTGAGCAACTGCCTCGCATGCGACGGCGGCCATCAAAACACTTAAATCAGGAAAGCCTCCTGTGAATATTATTAGATTCGTTCATTAGCGTTGCACTTCTAATCTTTGCCATCAAGGTACAACCTGAAGTATCGCTTTTTTAACAATCCGAATAATATTTTATGGCACAAAGGATTTAGGACGTTAAGAATGACTTATATAGAATTAGAAATATGCACTGCTAATTTGAAATAACCGTTAAGCGTGGAAAAGTATAATTGAAATTCTCTCAGAGTTTAACTTTAGTATTAAAACATATAAGTGGAAAACTATTGTCCCGAAAATATTTTTTAAAAAATTAGGTTGCAATTCAAGTTAGAAATGTGACATTGATCGCGAGAAGTTGCTTATTTCCATTTACGTGGGATGTAAAAACTGTCCTAACAGATGCTTCACTCTCTTCTCAGTTGGTGAGGTGAAATGTCAGTGTGTTGAACGTGGCTTGAACGCCTAAAGTCTTTTGATTAAAAATGTCGTCCACGCTTTAGAAACGAAATTTTTATATTCCAACAAAGGGTCTTTTATTTGTGCTCGAGCATGCATAATATTACGGTGCATGTGTTGATGTTCGGCAGATTCTAATACTAAGGTTTTGTAGAACGATGTTGAGGACGCACCGTAAGTTTTAAAGGGGTTGAGACATTTCTTTGCTTGAATAAATCTTCTACAGAAATGCGCAGGGATAATTTGTTAGTTGATTCTTTGAGTTGTAGGTATAAGTAGTTGTAATAAAAACATTTTTCTAATATGCTTGTACGCCATCAGGTACGTATTTTAAAGAGTAAAATAAGTAGTCGCGTTCGCTCAATAGGGTTAGGTGCTGCAGGGAGGGAGAAGCAAAAAAAAAGAATGGTTATCGAGATAACGCTGCCGATAAAATAGCCACACCCAGACGTCGATATCTTTATTTTTTTCGTGCCGTACTGTGGCGACATCAGTAACTCAGTTTGTGAATGCCAATGCTGCAATTAAATTTGAATTGATTACCACCACATCTGTGGTGCCACATTTTAACACTACAATTCTTCAGGTTGCGGGGCTGGATGGTCTCGTTGAACCTTAACTAGGAATGGGTCGTGAGAACTGGGATAATTCATCTAAACATTACAACTTTACCGGCACCAGATTAATGTTGTAGGCATGATATTCCCTCTATTTCATTAATTATTATATAATTAATGTGCCCCAACCTCAGGTGGCGGAAACCTAAACCAACTTTATAATTAGCGGCGGTAGAGACGAACTCGGAGGAATTTCGGGACGACTTTTGAGGAACTTGGGAACGACTCAAAAACTCCATATCACACACGAGTTTATCTTTCTTTTTAAAGTCTTTCTCCAGTCCACGAAACGCTCCTAATACCGGATCTCCATAGCGATTAGGAATTATATTTCCAATAGTGCGGTTCGTCGAGAATCTTTTTCGTAGAATAAAGAGAAGAACCAGAGTAAAAACGAACATTACGTTTATTACAAACATTTCGGAATTATTAAAATTCCATCATCAGTGCTGAAACAGGAGAAAAATTTGTTTATTAAAATAAATAATAAAAAATCATAATTACAAATTTACGCAGGTGGCGGAGGCGCACACCAAGCCCCGCACCATCAAGACTCACCTCGCCTTCTCCATGCTGCCTAAAAATGCCCTCGACACGTGCAAGGTGATTCTCAGTACTTTACTGTAGCTACAATTTAATGTAATTCGTTAATCCATTTGTGTATTGTGTGTTCGAAAGTAAAATGGGCATTCAAGCCAAAAACATTTTAGATTTTCTAAACTTTGAGCATGTTTTTTCAGGAGGGTAGGTTTACATCGTACAATAGTTGTTTTCTCACGAATGCTATGTGTTTGTTCTTCCCACAATCATACTTTTTTAGTAATGAGTTAGCGGCTAAAAATAGCTTATGCGTACTGTACTATTGAAAAGAATGTCGTGCCTATGTCGTAGTTATTTATTTGATTTGGATCTTTGTTTATTCAGAAAGCGATTTTATCTTCGTCTCCACGTCATTTTAAAGCGAATAGTTAAAAATAAGCATGTTGCAAATGTTTGAGATTTATCATGAGCAAACTACTAATCGCATGCAATGGGTCATGGGAAATGTACTCTTCGTATTTACTAATTTGGTTACACACTTCACTATTGGTGTAGTTTCTAACGACGACCTGAGAGCATACTGTACGTACAGTTCAAAGCAAATGGCGAATTGAACAAGTCATGAACTCGTCTTTATTTTGCGAGCTAGATTTGAACGCAGACGTACTGTCTAATTCTCGATAGGATGCCATGGTGAGAGGTACTGACTCTGGTGCTTGACCAAGAATTTTCACAGGAAATGTTAAAGGGATTTCAATCGAGGGGTATTCCACTTGACAAAATAGTCTTTGAATGGAGTTCAAGTTCATTTTCATGATATAGTAAACAATGGGGAGTTTGAATGACGAAATACACGTAGACAGATTGTTTAAAAATGACAATCTTTTCCCTCACGTCCAGCTCAACTCCATTTTTTGCTTTCTACTATATTTGTGAGCCATTCAAAATTTGATATTACACTCGCGTGCCACTTTAGTTTAAATGAAAACAAATAATCGTGCCGCAATCCTTATGGTCACATGTTGAGCAGACCACAGAGTACGTAGAACACTCCCTGTTGCCATTTTCGGCTGTGTTTCATTTCATCTTGATGTGTACCTTTCATCTCGGATTTTTCTCGCGATCCTGTCTTCCTATTGAGAGGGCCTAAACTCCTCCATTCGTGGACGCCCACAGCGTAAGCTTTAAGGGGGTCATCCCTGCGATTTTGGTCAAAAGTATCAATTTTTCATTCTTGGCTTAAAAGGGTCCTCAGGTGGTGGGCTATTGTATCCTAAAATTTTATGTGGCTACGGGCACTAGAACCCCCCCTCTCTCCCTAAAGAAAGAGCGATGGGGGCCAAAAATCATGAATTTTTGACCCCCAAATAAAAAGAAAACGAAAAGGAAAATAGAAAATAAAGCAACATTAGTTTGAAATTTTACAAGGACTTCAAAACTGTCTTTGAACTACTCTAGCATGAAAACTCATTGACTTCTATTCGTTTGTAATTTCAGTTAAAATGACATAACAAACTAACATTTCGAGTTTTCTCAAAAAACTTAGGCCAAAATCGAAAAAATCGCATGAATAAAATGTTTTTCCCCCAAAAATAACGCATAATGACCAAACTTCAGAACAATCGGATAAAAAATTAAAAATCGCTGGGTTGACCCCCTTAAGTCCGTCTCGTGACAGTGTAACATGTAGCCGTGACAGGTGGTGTACGTGTAACATGTAGCCGTGACAGGTGGTGTACGTGTAACATGTAGCCGTGACAGGTGGTGTATGTGTAACATGTAGCCGTGACAGGTGGTGTATGTGTAACATGTAGCCGTGACAGGTGGTGTATGTGTAACATGTAGCCGTGACAGGTGGTGTATGTGTAACATGTTGCCGTGACAGGTGGTGTACGTGTAACATGTAGCCGTGACAGGTGGTGTACGTGTAACATGTTGCCGTGACAGGTGGTGTACGTGGCCAGGAACCCAAAGGACAACGTCCTGTCTGCCATGCATCACTACAAGCTCAGCAAGGCTCACAATTTCATCGGAACTCAAGACGACTTTGTCGATCTCTACGTTGATGATCTGCGTGAGTTTATCAAGAAATGCTCTACCAACGCTTAATTTTGTCAGTTTTTAAGCATCTGAATTAATTTATTCCAGTTTAAATGTTTAATTTTTTTAAAATATTTCTTTAACTACTAGAATCAAAGACCAACGGAGGAAAATTGGATTAAATGTTAGCTAACGATGCGTGGGAAATGCGCATAGGCGAGTAGATTTTGTTGTATGCAATAACCCGTTCTCAATACACAAATTTTCCAGATTTTCGTTCACGAAATTTTGTTTAGCATTTCATAAAGTTGTAAAAAAATTCTTTTGTTTACGATTTTGTTTGGGGTGTCGAAAAAATTTGCATAGAGACGAAACGGGATTACTCTGTAAACTTCATATCACCTAGAACCTAGAGCGAGTAACCGTTGCACTATTGCTTGAATTGTCAGCTCATTAGAGTGTAATGTGGTGGTCACCGTGGCCGGGTGGTTAAGAACGCCCCCTTCACGGGAAGGTGTCGGCAGTTTGAATCCCGGCAGTGCCGCCCGGTGCTTTTCCTTGCTGGGAAGAGGGAAAACTCAGTCACAATTCCCAATGCACCCAGGTGTCGGAAATGGGTACCAGCTTAACCGGGAGTAACCGTCATTGCGTCCTGGTGTTAGTTCTAAGACATTTAAAAAGCCATTGTGCAAGATGATGTGTATCAGGCTTGACTGGAACAAAGCATCCTTGACTGCAGTGCTGTACAGCCCCTACGGCCAGCACCTGAGGGAGGCGTGGCAGAGGCGGGAGCACCCCAACATGCTCATGGTCACCTTCGAGGACCTCAAGAAGGACATCCGAGGGCAGCTCAAGCGCCTCGACTCTTTCCTCGGCACCAAACTCACCGACCAGCAGATCGAGAACGTGAGTGCAGGATTGAGTTAGGTGAGACATCACCGTGAAGTTAATGTTTCATCTTAACCACGATCAGTTTTTTTGCAAGAAATAATAGCTCATGGCAAATAAGAGGTAATGCAATCTGTAAAAATCCCAATGTTTTTGAAGCACCTATGACATCTCGAAACGTAAGCTTGCTGAATATGCTGCCTCCTCATTACGGGAAATTTGAAATGAATGCCCAAAACTGATCACCCACTGTGCCAAGGCAGTTTGAAAAATATTTAAGAAAGGAATTTGAATGAAAAGGTTACGTTGAAATAGTTGTGCAGGTAGTACGTGATCAAAAAGTAAAGCATGGCAATTTGAAAGAAGTTATATGTATTTTTTCCTCGAATTCAAGAAATCAAGTTTCATATCTTACGAACTCAAAAAAATTAGAAAACATAGGCATGGAAAAGGTAAATAGAAAAATTAGGTACATTATAAAGAGTACGCTAGTGGTTCTCGTGATGTGCAGACGGCATAAATTTAGTCTCTGAATGGCGTGTGAGCATTGCATTGGTTACTGAGCAGGTCATGAAGAAGACAAGCTTCAAGAACATGCAGGAGAACGACATGATGCAGAAGCTCGGAAGCGACGCATACAATGAGGACGTTGGCAAGAAAGAAGGACTTTTCATCAGGCAAGGTAAGTATTCAGCAGAAATCCCTCGTGACAACACACTTAGCTCGGTTCACTTTGTGAATGCGTAGTTAAAAGCTCGTTAATTACTTTTATGCGACTAATCGTGAATAAATATATATTTTTATACTGGAAACTAATACATTTCAAGAATCAACACTATACCAGCGTTTCTGACTTTTATATTTACTGCTGTCAGGAGGTCAAAAAGTGGGGGGAGAATCTTGCATCTTACACAGGGGTAACCTGGCAGTAAAAACGCTTTTCTGCGACGCAAACATACATCTTTTCATGACAAGGACAGAAGTGACTTCAAAACTAGAACAACCGAAAACACAATCTCAAGTGTTTTATTCCACTCCTTAACATTTGATGTTGGTTGATATTGCTATGTCTTTCGATTCAGCTAATTTCAAATCGATTGCATATTACAAGAAAAGACTAACAATTTCACTTAGAGCTTTAAAACTAAAGATGGCTGCGGTCAAAACATGGCAAAATTGATAAATGCTTCTGAGGGTCTACATACCCATGATGCGTGGTATAGTGCCAGCGGCTTATATGTTGTCAATATGCTCGAGTGACATTGCAGTTGCCCTGCAAACTTTGAGATCGACACAATGTACAAGCCCTTCAGTGTTCGCTCTGAGGAAGCTGAAAAGAAAGCTGGTTATGGCAAACAAAGATCAACCGAATAGCGGAGACAGCGCAACTAGCACGAATGTTTACCCACTTTTTCCTGTAGTCTGCTGGGGATTAAAATCTTCATTTAAATTTATATCAGAACCCGATGCAGGATAAAATTTCGCGCTCGGATGTCCAGTACATTAACTTATGACACGGAGTGTTGATATTTCACCCTCTCCCACACGCGCAGGCAAGGCCGGCACCTGGAGGGACAAGATCACGCCTCAGCAGGACGCCAAACTCGACGCTTGGATCCAGAAAAACTTCACCGACCATGGCATTGACTTCAAGTACGAGTAAATTGTTTTCAGTTTCGTGGTAGTACAAGGAAGGAACGGTGTGACGTTGTGTCGAACAAAATTTGCAACACTTGGGTTCGTTCACCAAAGGTTCAAACATTTCCTGAAGCCGCTAAATTTGAAATCACTTCCGTACACTCTTGAAAAGCTTCTACTTCCTTTGCGTCATCTAGTTAACCGGAGTTTTATTGTAGCCATAGGTAACAATTTTGTCACGTAAGCCTAAATTTGACTGATTCATCAGTCGATGGTTTTTCTACAGATTCAAGCCTTAGAGCTTAATGTTTATTTAGTGAGTAGGAGTCTGAGAATGTCGTTTTAGTAAGTGTTTTGAAATACAGATTAAGCGTAGGTTGTCTGCGCGAATGGATTGTCATTTAGAATTTCAGAAAGTATGCAAGAACGCCGAGTCACTGGAGTGCTTTTCCTAAAAATTAACAACTAAATCACGTGATTATTCTTAATCCGAACTATACCCAACTCATGTCGCCTGCACTGCACGTTTGGTAGGTGTTTTCTCACGTTTTGTTTTGATGTTGGATAAATGAGGGAAAACAAACGTGAGACGAGGATTACCTCAGGGTTCACCTGAGTGCGCACTTGGCTAGGTCATAATTTCTCACGGAATGTCAACTGTATGTTAAGGATTGTCAGTATTATTACAGCGTCATGTGTGGAATAAATTTCAATTGTCAACTGGTTGTTTTTATAGACCACTTCTTCTGCAAAGCGGCGCTACGTGCCAGCGAAACCAAACTCATCCAGTGTACACAAACTCATACGAAACTAAACCAAACTCAGTACCTTTAGGCCATTGTCGCTATTTTAGTGACTCTGTCTAAATTGAAAAAGCTTGAAAGCTGACTCCATGTGATGTTTACAAACTCGAAATAAATCACGGACAAATTAAATAAAATGGCGCCCCTGCGCAAGCGGAGGTTACTACGAACAATAACCGAAAAATTGTAACTCAAATGCAAGGATTAAACAGAGTTCATCGGAACATCGCAAAAGTTACCATCATAAAATACGTTATTTCGAACTGCCATATTTTGAGGTGGTAGCTCCACAAAATATAGCGTCCTGTGAATTCGGAATTTCTCAATGCATACGGATGTGTTTTCACGCGGTCTAATTCATTTCAAAATTTATTTAATATCTATTAACTCTTTAACATTGAATTTTATTTTACTTATTGATTTCAAAGACTCGTTTTTTAGATCGAAATGCTGAGCGCATTCATTGGCTGAGGCGGGGCCGAGGTGTGTCAGTTGTCCCCGTACTTTGTCCTGACCGTCCCGCCTGGCACTTTGCTCGCTCCACGAGACCTCAACATAAATTTGTGGAGCCGGTCTTTTCATCTGTCAGAAATACCTTAACTAGTATTTTAATTTCTTCGATTTCCAATTGAAAATTAATTTCCTTAATTTGCCAATGGACAGTTTCTTTTCTCATTTCTCAACTGATAGTTTCTTTTCTCATTTCACAATCGAAAGTTTCTTCCCTCATTTCGCAACTGATAGTTTTCCTGGTTTGCTACTTTTAGTGAAATGTCATGACCAAGTCGGACCGGAACACGCGGGTGGGCAAGCCCTGACGCTTGGCTAGTCCGGTCCGCACTCGCTCCAGGGGGGTCAGGGGACGCAACCTCAGGCTGCAGGGCGGCCTGTGCCGTGAGGGCTGTCGCTTTTTGCGACATTCTACATGCATGTCGCTGTAATTTTCTCAGGTAAATTATCTCTAGCAGTGTGGTTTATTCCGCTCGTGCTGTTGGCCATGACTGTTTCTGTTAGTAAAACACTAGGAGATATTTTTCCAGGATGCGTGAGACTATCAGCAGTGTAGTGACTGTTAATTGAACAGTTGTTTTACAGACATGTTTTCCATCGCAATGCCATACGGGTTTTGAACAAATAAAGAAATTTCAGATTTTTTTTGAGATTGTAATGAAAACATTTACTTGAAATGAATCTCTGCCATAAAAACGACGCTTGTTTTCAATTTACAAGAGTTACAACGCTCCACAATTTCAGTTTTGTACACTGCGTAGTTTGTAAGGTCCTGGTAGGTTAGGAGCAAATTCTGGTGAGCGAGGATGTTGTGCCTGCCAGGAAAACACCTGAGGAGACAGCGAGAGTTTCTAATATAGTTACCTCGTTTCTCTTTGAACATTACTATTTTCAGATTTGAATGATTTGAAAACTCCTACTTAAATCAAAACATTTCATTTCTCGAGGAGGAAGTACCATCGTAGCTCAAAAAATAACAATTGCGATCATTTTGATGAGCATTTAGAGACTACATTTGTGAGTACCAGGGGTTTTCAGCAAATTATCATCCATTTTCTAAGAAGAATTGATTCGTATGTCGTGCAATAATTATCTTCAGTTACCTTAAAGTTTTTACAACCCGATAGATACCATTAAAACTCTAAAATGAGGATTTAAAAATTTTTTTTTCATTTAATTCAAGTTCACTTGCCAGGAAAATCCCAGCAACATTGTACGCCCTTACCTACAAAGCTAGTTTTTTCCCACCTTCTTCAAGGTGTCGGGGGGAGTGAAACGGGGAAATTTTTTGACGTATGCTCCTTTTTGCTTCATTTTTTGTAAAAATCTGAAACAAGAAGATGGATGTGCCATGAATTCTCATGCAGAAGAATAATACAATGTTAGAATTTCCAATTCTGATTTCTCAATTTTAGAATCTGTTCGTGATGCAGCAAAACTCAACATTTTGAATATCATTACAAATATATAAGAGTAAATCCAATCTCAAGGATATACAATGTGCGCATCCTCTGCTTTTGGCCGGCAACTGTAGCCCCAGGGAGCGCTCAATTGTTTACTTTCCAATTACATCCCATAATGCATTTCATTCACTTTCTTCTTCCCTTGTGCTCAGCTTATAGTGTATGACAGTCTGTTCACAATTACCGGTGTTTAAATATCTCTAGGTATGTATCATGTGTGCAGTAACCTAGTCAGTACTTTTAAATTCTCTGTCTATGTTTTTAAATGTACTTTTAAATTCTCTGTTTAAATTCTCTGTCTTGCATATTTACAGCTGGTGATGAGTCAAGGCCCGAAACGTCCGTTTTAGTGTTGACCACGTACAATTCTGACGACTTGGACTTCTTTGACTTTGCCCTTGACTTTTTATTGAAATTATCTCCCATGGAAAATTTTCCTTCTTCGTGTTTTGACAGAATTTAGGTTTTTGGATGGAATGTCAGTGTTGGACTGGTGTTATTTCATTTGAGTGTTGTTTTGCTTAACTGTTTACCCAAGCTAAATAGATAGAGTGGAGGGGTGAAATGGTCCATCCACTAGTTGTATGTGTAAAAGTCGTCGCGCAAGTAATTTCTCTTCAGTGCTTCAAAGCCGCCAAGTGAAAAAGTCCAGCTCGTGCGCAGCTACCTGCTCCATTGAGAACTTGAGTAAGTGCTGAAATTTGGGATTAAATACGTAACGTTGAAATGCGATGGGTTATTTCAGTTGATGAATAACCGTAATTTTTTTTTGGGTCTAGCTCGTGTTAGATAAGTTGACCGAAAAAATTGTGCAACCCTCAAATGATGCAGTAACGGCTCCATCAGTAAGATCAGGGCAATGAAGGTGGCGCTGCTGATGGAAATGGTGTGGTGGCGAGTCGCACCATACTTTACGTTCGCGTCGGACTTTTGTCATTTTATGAAGCTCTTTTCAGGTCTTAGTCATTCTGATAAATATGAAAGCTAGGTGTGTAGTCGTATTTATTTAGATGTTATCCTCTCTAACAATTTATTTACCAGTTTATGTTGTTATCAATTCACACAATAGCGTTTTGGTCTTAGAGTTTGAAATGACCTTGAGGGTTATTTTCTACAGAAAATCAATTTAAGTTAAATAGAAATAATTTACACTGAGGAAAACGAAACATTCACGAAAATTAATTGTTGGGAGCATAAAAATTGTGAGCATAAAACAAAATAAGAGTTCCAACATTTACTCAGAGGTATTTTTAACAATATACCAGTTCGCTAAAGCTGTTAGCTCAAACATGTATGCTTTTGACTCGAATACATTGAGCTGAGGGACGAACCATTACGTAGAAGAAAGAAAGAAGGAAAGAAAAAAGAAAAACAATTTATTTCCAATAAAGATGGTATAAAAAGGTAGCACATCATTGGTTTTTAAAATATCTTAAACTAAATACACTTAGATGATACACACACACGAGTATTGTAATACTCATGTCACTAATCGAAAAGAAATTTTTGAGGGCAATGTACTCCTAATGTTGCTTAATCTACATTTGATGATACATGTAATTATAATTATGAGAGACAACACAAGTTCATTGACGATGCATTTTCATTGTGGGGTGAAAACACTTTTGACAGTTTACATGTACATGACTAAAGCTTTGAATTTCTTGACGCCAGGAAATAATATTAGATTGCTTGTTTCGGCAGATGTTCAAAAATGTCATTTCAAGGAAGCATGAGAAAAAAGATTTAAGCATGAGGACCACGAAAATTACAAGTTTTGTATTTCTACTTTAAAATTTTTTAACAGAGCGGTCATAGGTTGATAAGCATTTTGTTTAAATATAAATGGATGATCACACAACAAATTTATAGTTTTTACGTGAATGCTTTACAATAATATAGAGATGATGAGTTAAGTATTGTTACAAGTTGAGAATGAACAGAAAAAAAGACCGGTATCTCTAGTTAAAATGCCAGTTGTCAGCTTAGTACACACATATGTGGATACACACATGTAAATATTTACACATATACATGCACATACATACCTACGCACATACATACACCTAACACGCACACATACACAAATACATATCAATGTATGGAGATAAGTAAAAGTTTAGCTTTTTGCAAAGTCTAACGATGAATAAAGGAGCAAAGAAAATCGCTTTAATGGAAATCATATTTCTTTAAAAAACATTTCAGTAATAAAAGTTTCTAAAAAACAAATACTCTCATAGAGGCAATCACAATAAATATGCGTTCTACAAAAATACTGTGCTATGTACTGAAATATATAGGACAATGAGCAAATGAGGTTCGTAACAACTAATTGTGAACAGAACGTAATGCAGTCCTACTACAGTAGTTCACAGAAACTATGCTATCATGCGATATAATGAAGAAACATGTTCCATTGAAACATGTTCTATTACATGAAGAGACATGTTTGACACATCTTCATGTGTTCAAATTTTCACAAATTGAAATATTTAATATTCATAAATTTAAATCTGCATTCCGTGTTCTTTGTATTAGGAAGGGTTATCATTTCAATAGCCCTCATTCCTCGCCTCAATTCGAAACGTTGTGTTCTCAAACTTCGCAAGTTTTAGTCCGGTAATCAATTTTGAAAATTATACACGATCTCCAGTTCCAGCTTTAAGCCCCTAATTTAATTAAGAATCCAGGGCAATTTACCTCGAACGTTGAGTAAGAGGTGCGAATGCAGGAGTAATTGTGTGTCTCGATCCTTTCGTGGGACGAGTTGCGGACTTTGACTGCCTTCAGATCGTCTTCTAATTACAAAAAAATTAACCTTTCATCGAATTAACATTCATGACATTCACAAAGAACTGCGCTTCTTATAATTAAATTCTCACTTTCCCATCAAAACTCATAATTTTTGGTCGTATAACAAAATTGAATACGCGCACTGCCAGAAATATCGGCATAATATTCGATAGAGCAGAGATCACTTGGTTAGGTTGGAAGTTTTTGCTAGCTTTGCGTGCTGATAACTTGAGCCACTGCATGTGTGATCAGCGCATCTATGGCGCATGCATTTTTGCCTATAAAATTTTCTTTTCCCTTATCCTTCAAATGCCCGCCCTAAATACACAAAAAGCCGTCCAGACCACTCCTGTGTTTTTACCCTTACCTTCAACCGGTGAGGAAGTAAAAACCAGCTCAGACGCGCTCATCACTTCCAGCTGCTAACGTGTAAATTATACGGTAGTTATAGAAATATGTATAATACTGTACCTCTGATATTTTGTTTTGGAAATACTTTGATTGAAGTATTTGCTTTGAAGTTTTAATAAAAACTTTCATGCGTGTACTGGATGCTGTTTGCTCCATGGCACACATCAGGATAGAAGACGAGAAAGAAATTGCATGAAGAGAATAAAATCCATTGTATTGCCCAGATACTTCTTCTGGAATAAAAAAAGGGAATTTACAGGCATGGCAAAGTCCTCACCATGGCTTCATGATAATCACTTGAAGGACATTGCTGACGATTGTGATCCTGAACTAGCCCCCTTTAAGTATTTTTTGTTAGTGATATTCTTGCGCACTATTTGAGTTTCTCTGGGATTTTTGAGATATTATGTTGAAGAATGTGTTGAGACGCTCAAATGAGATTCCCAGAATATATCAATGGCGGTGTTGGTTGTGCATTCAAGACGTTATCGTTCGACGTCTGCGTTTTCGGTTTCTTTTGTTGTGTGCTGAACAATTTTTTATTTTTCAAGCAAACTCAGTGAGCACATTTTTCCTACTGTGCTCTCAGTGGCTCAAACACCAACGTGAACATTACGATACTTTATACTTTAAAGCCACCATAACATTAGGATCGAAAGTAAGAACGTCTGTGAAATCATGATAAGCCAAAACATTTCGGTTTAAATTACGAGCCGATGAAATAGCCGAGATTTAGAAATGAAGTTATAATAGTATTAAGAAAGAAGGGGCTTTGGAATAGCAGTAATAAAAACTGTACAAAACACACGAGGTTCAGCTTCACGTAATCGAAATACATGGATCAAATGAACGGTAAGGATTTGTAATTCCTGTGTGCAGCAGGCAATAAGCTGAAGAATTGAGCAGAGCAGCGAGATGAGGGAACGCAACACTCGCATCTACCGCAACGCACATCTGCTGCCTTCGAGGCTGGAGTGGGGGCGGAGAAAGAGCCCTGTATTCGCTCACTTCTTGAGAAGTTTTTTAGACGCTGGGGAATAATCACAGATATTCTCAATTGGAGAATTTCGATGCAAGTGTCCAGTAGCTCTCACAAAAAGGGGTATGGGTTTTTATGTGTACTTCTATCTTAGACGCTGGGGAATAACCACAGATATTCTAAAAAAAAAAGAATTCGATACATGTGTCCAGCAGCTCTCACAAAAAGAGGTCAGGGTGTTTTGTGTTCATTATTAAAAAAGTTCATCATTAAAAATACTAGCTGAACTCGTATGAAATTTGTTGTTTGAACGGTATACGACAACATCAAAGAAATTCAACAAATTATCATGGTTTTATTATACATGTAATGAATAAAAAATTTGGGCGTAAAATGTTTAAGTATTGGTAAAAAGAAGGTGAATCAGAATTCAGTTTAAATTCAACGCAGTTATTGTCAGACACTGTTAGACTTGAGTTAAAGAATGAACTTTAGAGGAAAAACATTTATTAATATATATCTGCTTCGGTAGCCTCGTGAGCTTTGGTTGCAAACAGATAATTCAAGCCAAAGAGTTCGTAGCTTCGAATACTGTCGTCTAACATAACTGCAAAAAACACTATATGTAAATTTAATTTTACCTTCTGAATGATATTTTCATGATTCTAACTACTTCCGCCTCAGATTACGGGTTCATTTTCCAAGTGTTACAGTTCACCTCTCTCAGACGAACAGATTTTTCCTCGACCATTAAGACGACAATTTTAAAGATATATTATAGACAGAGCTGGACATGCGGGGTTTGCAGCTTAGAGTGGGGCTGACGCACTAGAGCGGGGCTAAAACGTGTGGTCTCAGGCAGAACCTCTGAGTTTTCAGAAAGAAAATCGTTAAATTACTTAAATAGTCAATAAATTTAATACTCATTCCAACTTACCGGGTTGCCCAGCGAAGTGTGAACAAATAAAAGTTACGTTTTTTCAGTTATGTGAAGGCCAATCAAAACAACTCATGGATAAAAAAAAAGAGAAATGTATTGCCTTTAATAACATCTAAGAACTATTCAACATATCCTCCTTTCTCCTTGATAACCTGGCTGAGACGAGGGATCACCTGATCACACGTGGCACGCACAGTTTCGGCCTCAATATCTGCCCAAGATTTGGTCAGTTTTTGCATACACCTGCGATGCATGCCAGATACCGCCATTCTACAGATCATTCTCTATCGAAACTACATGTTTATTTGGATAAGAAGACAAAAATATTAAACAATTTAAACAATTTATTTACTACAGGTGATACAAAGGTAGAATGTTTCTTAAGGATAATACAATGGTCAAATTAGAGTATAGCTACCTGTGGGCCCGAACAAGTTCAGCGACTTCTAGGGCATCCTACCATCACATTATTCTAAGGTGTACAATAATCTTTAACCTAATTCACTTTAACCTAATTTCGCAATAGACTGATCAATGAGATAATTGACTTAATATTTGATGCTGTATTTTACAATATAGGTCAAATCGGTAATATTCAACAATATATTCGATAAAACGATTAAGAGCAGACTGAAGATCGGTATGTTACCTATGGCAAATCACATTATTAGGACTAGTATTTTGATAGGAAGTGAGATTCAAGATGTCTTTTGAATACTTTGTAAGAATTACTTTCATGGATCTCCGCAGGTATTGAGTTCCAAGTTTAAGTTCCAGCGAAGAGGATGCTGTGTTGCGACCGGGCCTTTGAATCATAGGGAAGCATGAATTTATTTCTATTTCGGGTTAAATGGTCGTGATGACCAGTTTGCGCCGTTAATAATTGTTTTAGGCTATTGTCGCCATCATTTCTTAGTGTTTTGTAAATTAAATTGCAAATGGAGATATTGTAGAGATCCGAAAGTTTAAGCATTTCTAAATTTTTGAACGAATCATTTGTGTGAGCATTATATTCTAGGTTCTTTACTGCTCTGATAGCTCTTTTTTGCAGAGTAAAAATTTTGTTGGTTTTATTTTTATCAGTTCCGTGCCATGCTTCTATTCCGTATTGCAAGTATGGTGAAATGAGCGTTCGGTAGAGCATTTGTAAAGCTGCTTCAGGCAGAAAATTTTTAACGTTATTTAGGATTCCGATAGATTTTGATAATTTAGAACTAATATGAGCGATGTGCTCTTTGAACACCAGATGTTTATCTATTATGATGCCTAGAAACTTACATGAGTAGGTTTCTTCGATTTCACCTTCGCCAATTTTAATGCGTGGGAGAGATACATTTTTCTTGTATGAGAATGTAATATATTTCGTTTTATCGATATTAAGGCTTATTTCATTAGCTTTAAGCCACAATGAAACCTTATGAAGTTCATTATTTATACTCTCCGCAATCATAACTGGATTTTGGTTCGGAAGGACCGCAGAAAGCGTTCTGTCATCGGCAAAATGTATAAATTTGACGAATGATGTAGATTTAATAATATCATTGATAAAAATCAGAAATAGGAGAGGCCCAAGAACAGATCCTTGTGGAACTCCATGACTACTTGTCTGTGGGTCCGATTTTGCGTCGTCGATGACAACGTATTGCTTCCGATTTGTTAGGTATGATCTAAACCAGTCATGGGCAACCCCTCGAATGCCATAACAGTGTAGTTTCGAGAGTAATATTTTATGGTCCACACAATTGAATGCTTTTCGAAAGGCAAGAAATACAGAGAAGACAGGCTTTCCTTCATTACGTTAGAATAAAGGAATTGTAAGTGATTTAATATGGCCTGTGTTGTTGATTTTTTTAGAGCGAAAGCCGTATTTTTCATCGTAAAGAAATGATTTTTGTTTAAAATAAGAGAACACTTTTTTATCCACAATTTTTTCGAATACCTTGCTAATAATTGGTAGTACGGAGATAGGTCGATAATTGTTTACACAGGTTTTTCACCATTCTTAAAGATAGGGGTGACTCTAGCAACTTTGAGGGAGTTCGGGAAAGTGCCTAGTAAGAGAGACTGGTTAATGAGATTGGATATCAGCGGGGCTACAATATCAGCAATAATTTTTAGACCTTTCGTTGGAAACGTTTGTAACCCACATGTTTTTCTTAGGTTGTTTATGCACGCAATTACATCGGAGGAGTTGGTAGGCGTAAAGAAAAAGGAGTTGTGTTCTCGAATATGATCCATGTATTCCAGGTGATCAGTAGCTTCACTTAGAATACCATCAGCTGTAGTTTTTCCTACGTTTACGAAGAAATCGTTAAAGAGATTATCAATTTCTTTCTTCTCATGGTATGCTACATTATCTTGAACAACATGTTTAATTTCCTTTTTATCAGCGTTATTATATTTCAGTTAGAGTTAAGGAGGCGCCAAGTCTTTTTAACGTCAGCTTTAAATTGAGTAAACTTCCGCGTAAGTAGCTCTTTTTTGATGACCTTATGGACAGTGTCCCCCATACGAACCTTTTTTTTATTATTGAACCTAGAGTAATGAAATTTGGTATACTGATAGAAAATGCAATTGGGAATTATTTGCCCTTCGTGAAAAATTGCGATTTTCCCCATAGAAAACGAGATATTTATAGAAAACGAGATTTTTGGGATTTTTTCAAAATGCATCTCCTCCGACAGTTTTTGAGTAAAAGTGATGATTTTGGTATCATTGGATGCGGAATGACGTGCACATTTAAGAAAGTTCTATGCCGTTTTCCAAATTTCCAATTTTAATAAAAAAAATGAACAAAATCAAGAGCAAATTCATTTTTCTAAAAATGCGGATTCATGACACCATAACTTTTGAAAATGAACTACTTGTGAAATCTCTTAGAAGTTTTTGGAAAGCCCTTGATTTTCCGCATCCATTGATATCAAAATCATTACTGTAGCTTGAAAACTGTAGGAGGAGATGCATTTTGAAACCCCAAAGTCCATTGTTTACATTATAAGCAAAACAAAGAAGCATAAACAATTTTAATTGAAAATTTGTAAAAAATTTTGGTTCGAGTTAGACCTTTGAAATCATTATGGAGTAATACAGAGACATAGGAAATGGCATAGCAACGTCGCGCCGTGAAGAAACAGCCAAGTAGGAGGTGTAACATGGTGAAATACCACTTCCCCCTCCCCTCCCTCCCATTCTTCAAACCCCCATTGCGGGCGAACGAGTGAACGTACGAGTCTCATTTTGTCACAGGATGTACCTCACCTCCTACAATTCCTATGGCAGCAATAATCTTTATTTCTCAAATGGTCTCAGAATCCTGGATTCCTATGGGGGACGCTGTCCTTATCTGATATGTCACATAGTTTCTGAATCGGTTATATGTTTCTCGAGATATTAGCCCTTTGTAAAGGAGGGCTAGGTACGCTTGACGTTTCTTTATATTTATCACGATGTCTCCAGTAATCCAGGGCTTTTGTTTATTTTTCGGGGTAACTGTACGGGTTACAATTGGGCAACACTGATTGGATGCGACCATTATAGTTTCAGTCAACTTTACTACTGCTTCATCAATGCTCGCTGCATTATTGTGTTGAGAGATGTGCAGTGTTGGTATTGATTCTTCTAGAACGGTGCGCATTTCTTCTAAATGTGATTCGTTTACTTTGCGATATGAGTAGATTTCAGCCCGTGGCTTGGTGCAAGCAATATAGACATTTTTCTTAACAAGTAAACTGGAAAATGATCTGATAAGTCAGAAGTAATGATTCCAGAAAGAAAATCACTTGGGTCTGTCATAAAGATATTGTCGAGCAGCGATGCAGATTCCGAGGTTATTCGCGTAGGCTTCGTGATGATCGGAAGGAAAGATTGAGACTGAAAGGCTGTTGGGAAATTAGAGATTGGTTCACAGCTTTCATGTTTCAGTAGATCATAATTGAAGTCACCGCATATTATTATGTCATTGTATAAGGACCTGTTGAACTGAGAAATAATACGATTTAATTCATTTAGGAAGGATATAGGACAGGCTGTAGGAGGCTTATACACCGTTCCAAGCACAATGCATTTACCATCTCTAGACAGTTCTACGAAGAGTGATTCTATATGATCCTGATTCATTGATGCACTTGCTATGATTCTCGAGTCTATGTGGTTAGATATATGTGTACTGATGCCTCCGCCTCGCTGGTTTTTCGTAGTGAATGGTAACTATGATAATTTTCAAATCAAATCATGTCTTTGCTCGAGTCATCTAGCCAGCTTTCGGCGAAGCTAATCACGTCTAGGTTATATTTAAGTTCAGTAATAGTACATTGTATTTCTTCCAATTTTGAATAGAGTGACCTACAGTTCCAACACAGGAGTGAGAAATCATGGCGACTTATTCGTATACTTTCGTTGAATTTTGATATTTTCGTATACCTACAGCCGTCAGAGTCGTTTAGGTTTGGATATATTCTGTTCAAATGATTGAGAGCTGGGTCGATTTCACCCAATCGTTGATGCATGTCATCAGCGTGATCAGCCATTTAAAAGTAGCAAACAGTAAGAAGTAGGTATTATATAGCTTACAAACGAAATACAGAGTCAAGCTTAAAGGGATATTCCTGTCTAAAAACTAGCTTATGAAGTAAAAGAGAATAGAGTCGAAAATCTAGGGCGATTTCGTGAGTACACACAAAATTCAGTCCATGAGCGAATAATATTGGAGTTCAATATCCCAATATTGGTGCAAACAGATTGCTGAGGGCGTTTTCACAAGTTCACACACAACAGGTAATAAGTTTTAAAGATATGACGACAGTGATATAATCAGCTAATATGGTTTACGTGTAATAACAGCTTTAGTGGTAAAAGAAGACAAATTCACAGTAATATTGGTGGGTAAATATTGCTGATTGCGTTGTTACAGAAGTTCACACACAGCTGTCATAAATGTTTACACACACATCTGTTATGCATTTGTCTAGACTGAGGTTAAACTGATATCTAATTGAGGTGAAACTGACATGATATCTAATTGAGGTGAAACTGACATGATATCTAATTGAGGTGAAACTGACATGATACTTAATTGAGGTGAACTGACATGATACCTAATTGAGGTGATCACCCAGTCTAGTCACCCATGACCTGTTTCGATGACATGTTCAGTTGTAGCATCAGGTATTGCTCGAGGTCTTCTGGCGTGCTGATCTGGCGGCGTCTTGAATTTGGGTTTCTGGGGTGAGATACGATGTTTCCGTCCTGTGTTCGCGGGATTCCAATTTTCTCCGGGAATTTCCTTTTGGCCATTCTCAGAATATACATGGCGTTAGCTCGTGAAGGTATCAGGTATTCATTTATGAAGAAATTTGGTTTCTTTTCTCGGCAGGCGGTCAGAATTTTACGTTTCTTGTTATAATGTTTTAATTCAAATGAAATGTTTCTTCGATCTATGTTCCCAGTTACTGTTTTTTACCCATTCTGGTAGCTGACGTGATGTCACTGTTGCAGAGGTCAACGTTGATTTTCTCCTTCAGGAGCTGGCAAACTGTTTCTGTACAGATTTCGCTTGTGTGAGATTGCGGTAGTTCCCTTCCAGAAATGACGAGAGTGCATTTTTTGTCTTCTATCTCTCGGCGCTGATCATTTTCTTCCAACTGGTCGAGACGGGAGGCTAAGCCATCCATTTTTTTGTTCTTTAAGAATTTCCTTGTGTTCTGCTTTTTCTCCCGCTATTGTTTCAAATAGTGTTTTAAAGTTGCTTATTTCATTTTGCATTTTATCAATATCACTATTAAATTTTGTCATCACTGCGTCGAAGAATTTTATTAGTACAGAAACCACTTCCTTGCCGTCTTTCGTTAGGATAGACACATCAGGATACTGACCAAACTTCGGCTGAAACTCACTGCTCTTGCTGCTGGTGGTGTTGGTACTGCGTCGTTTGTTAGGCGCCATCTTGAAGATTAATGAATTGGTTCGGTTCCTTGTGTAGATGAGGGTTGAGCACTTGCGCACTTTTTTGATGGAGTATTATACTCTTAGTTTGATGATTTTTTTGTATGGTGTGTTTAAATCATATTTGAATCCTCATGGCGTGAGTGGATACCCATTTAGGTTACAAGTACATCCTTTCTAACAGTAGGCACTTTGTTTCGGAGCGAGCGTAACACACGTCCTTCCCACACGGAGTCTCCGAGGACACTGAATACTACGTATACTGTGTTTTGTCTTCTTATTTCCCGTAGCAATTATAGCCAGAAATATTAACTAGCAATTATATTAACTGAAGTATGTAATAACTAAGCAACGACAGCTTTTTGACCAAAAATATTGTTTTCTTTGCCAGACGATGAACTATTGTGACACAATACGAAGACAGTCTTAAAATGTGTGTGTTTAGCTACCGACTCTCCAAATAGTTCGTTCATTGTCTCTAGAGGTCGGTCAGTTGATTTCTATTATCAATATTCCTGCAAAAGAATGAAATACTAATGAAATTCTCACAACTTATCATGACGAAAATTACGACAGCGATATATAATTGTACAATTCGTAATATTTTTGTCTTCTTATCCAAATAAACATGTAGTTTCGATAGGGAATGATCTGTAGAATGACGGAATCTGGCATGCATCACAGGTGCAGGGGTGGTGGTGGTGGTGTGTATGATGGTGGCGGTGATGGAATGGGAGCATCGACTAGCTATTGACACGAGCGCAACCCGGCCTTCGGTATACCATAGTTAACCGAAAAGGCAAACAGGTCGAATGGGGACGAGGGGTGGTTTCCTTCTCCCATACATTTCATGAACGACGGTCTCAGGCGGCCTTCCTCAAGCGGATGAGCGAGCATACGGTTGGCTCTTTATAACGCCCCTAGAAAATTTGGTCTGTCATCTGCCCTGCTGACTCGCGTCGGCGCAGCCAAGACTAAATGTTTCCAATGTCCATTAAACACACGTAATTTAAATCAGAAACGCCCAATATAAGCCTCCTGACAGCGTGAGACCGACACAGAATGAAATAATTTTATTCAGTTGATGCATGTCAGCAGTGAAATGTAGCAAAGGGAGCAGTGAAATTGTCGTTGTTCCACTTACTCATCATTTTACTCATGACATTCACTGATAATTATGTCCCTAACGAAATCAGACTGGTCTGACTGTCGAACACTTCATTTAAACGACGAGGGTACTTCTTCTCAATTCCCTCTAGTCCCAAAAAATTTAGTACCATTTCCCCCAGTTATTTTCGTACTCTTTATTTATGCCACAGATTCAAAAGCTGTCTTACGTCATTCGTCTCAACAACTGACAAACATATTATAACATTTAACTATAAAGTAGGAAAATATTAAAGTTTGAATCCATTCATATGTTTTGCCTCGATACTTTATTATCAATTTCAAACACAGATGCCCTCAGTTCATTCTGGACAGTTTGCCATCTTACCGAGTTTGATGAGCCTCACTTTGATCCCCTACCTAGGTCTTTCTGTTGACCGTCGAAGATGGATCAACTTCCGATAAAACTGGCCAATGGTTACACGGCCGAAGAACTGGACAATGAGACTAGGGAAAAAGCCGCACGCTTGCTCTTGGGTCCTTGTAACGATATGCTGAGACTCCAGCCTGGAGGGTGGATAGTTACGCGCCGGTACCTCCAGATTGCGGAAGAAATACAACTTTAAGGTTGGGATTAATCTTTAAAATATTTTGTCCTAATTGCAACATGATGGCGTTATCCGACTTACATTGACGGAAGTGATTTAGAGATTTAGATAGATCTCTTGGCGGGTAAATATGTCTATTACGGCATTGCCAGCGTAAAAAGATTGTCTATTTGATTTTCGGTCTCGTGACAAAAATTATTGAGCCATATTGATACGGAGCCAAAATATTTTCTCCAAATCTCGATTCAAGAGTCACGGAATATAAGCGAAGGTAATCTTTCATATTTTTTTATGGGGGTAGACTGTTAATAAAATGAATGACATACTTGTTCAAAGAATGAAAGCTAGACTTGCCAATGAGAGTGTTACTTTCTCATTAAAATAGATTTCAGCTCAATCATTTTGCTTATTTTCAAAAGATAACGGTAAAATCTCCTCAATTTGATGATTTGGTTAATCATGTCGAGATACTGTAAATGTTCACTCAGATTATGGATAAAATTCTATTCATCGCTGTCATCAAAGCAATACTGTTGGTCTCACAAAGTTTGAAATTCAGCGTGAACTGGTGCGTAAAAAATGAATTATTTACACACTCATGGCAGCCTCAGGACAACTTTTAAATGATGCGACATTTACGGCTAAATATTTCTCGGTAGCTTATTTGATTACAATAAAAAAAATGAATTCTCGAACTTGGATGATGTGAAAAGTGACTAGAGCTAACATATCAGATGTTAATTAATCGGTTAATGATATGTTCTGCAGGTCTTAGAGAAGACTAGCTTCAAGACCATGAAGGAATGTGACGATTTTAAGAAAGTGCCTCAATTCATCAACGAAGAGGTCGGCAAGCGGGAAGGACTGTTTTTCCGACAAGGTAAGGTATTTACCAGAAAGGAATATCCGTGATAAACAGACAAAAATCGTTGAGGGAATAAATATTGGAAGGAATAAAT
>JACJUY010002992.1:0-27855 GCA_014220935.1 Platorchestia sp. MABIK | reverse complement strand
GGGGGGGGTGGTTTGGGTTTCCCCCAAATCCAAGGAATTTCAATTGTATTTTCTCAGCTCATACTAAAGAAAGTTTTTTACTAAACCTAGCGATATGTTTCACAGCTTTGTAAGTAAGTTCATTCGTCTACAGTAACTACAAAAGCTTAGCAGGCAAAAAAACGGAAAATACTTTGGAGAGCTTTTTCTCTCTTTTCAATTTTGCAAGAAATCAACTGCAAATTTCTATTTCTCCGGTATTTTTCAACCGATTCTCACCATTTACCCTTCAAAATGACAAAATATATGTTAGCTATAAAAGTACGATCAATGAATTTTGAATTTTTTCCTAAACACAGTTTTTTCGAGTATTTAACAATACTTGCAGAAAAAAATATATAAATTTTTTTCAATTTTCTAAAAACTCTTCACAAAATTCAAACAGAACGGATCGTACATATATAGCTTATATAGCTCACACTTTTTCTTTATTCTGCAAGTTAAATGGTAAAAATCAGTCAGAAAATTCCGGAGGAATAGAGATTTGAAAATGAACCCAAAACCTGAAAATTATCCTTTAGCCAAAAAATATAAATGTTTTCAAAGAAATAATACAAGTGAAAATGTCTTACAATTCATTTTTACATATAACTACGAAGTTTCAAATTAAGTGGACGGTAAATAATCACGACGACTCACCAACTAGGCGCTCCCCTTAATATACGCTGCTGGATTATCATTAATTTAAATAACATTTAATATATTAATCAAAACACCTTAATGTGCTAATTAAATAGTTTATTTCCCCTCAGGCAAATCTGGGACGTGGAAAGACAAATTTACGTCCGAACAAAAGGCTAAACTCGACGCGTGGATCAAAACAAACTTCACCGACCACGGAATTACTTTCGAATACGAGTAATGACAACCCATCGCTGGTGGGTCACTCTGCAACAGCGGCTTGTGAAGACACCAATTATTCACGTCTTCCATTTAGGAACGTGAACGGGTTTTGGTGTCGCTAGCTTTTTCGAACAAATAGAATGAACCATCCTTCAATCTTTAGGGAACACAAAACAAGGCATTCCTCAGTTTTTCAGACTTTCTACACACACTTTGATACAAACTAGTACGATCTGTAAAAAGGTCCAGATAATTTTTCATACAACGTAACTTCACCTAACCAAACTTATTGAAACAAATCTTCACCCAAAACATTCTTTTCAATTCTAATCTATCTTAATCTAGCCTATTCTGAACTCGTGAAAAAGTTTACTGTTGATTTGTTTTATCTTGAATAATTTAAGCTACACCTTGTCCTGGACCCGATAAAAATTCATCATTGTTTTTTAACTGAGATAACTTAACCTATCCAATGCTAACATTGTATCTTCATTTAATCGATTCCGACCTACTCTACATAATTCTAAAATAAGCATGTTTAACCAACCCTAACTTATATTACCGTATTCAAAACTTATCTAACTTATATCAAAATTTGCCTCAAGGAAATAATTATTCCAACGAGAACCTGAAGTGAATCTAGGTTTTCAGGAATATTTTCAAAATATGGTTACAGGAAACATCGACTGATTTTCTGACTCTTTGAACTTCCAGTCATTGTTATTGAATGGCAATGTTTTTTACTTAGAGAGCTGTCAAAATACATTTCCATAGTTTGGGTATCTGAGGTATAACTGTAAGTTTATAAGAAATGATTCTCATGCAATTGCATTTTGCAGAATAAGAGCAATTAAAGACATTCCATATATGTATTTTTTTCAACCTTCATTTGGACGCATATTTAACGAGCAACACTTTAATATAGTCTTTATTACACTAATCCAGAAAGTTTCAAAATTCATTAAAAACAATTTTATTCGAGTACAGGTTAAGAAATTCATCAGCTGAATTAGAGGAGAATTTGTGATCATGTGGGCACAGAGAGAGGGAGAGGGCGGCACGCATCAGAAGTAGCCGACCTAACCCTCAAAATGGATGGATTGCAAGCGCCCAGAGAGAGAGGCATCAAGCCGAATTACGACAACGTCTGTGTTCCTGAGGGGCTGAGAGCAGGCTTCGTTACATCACAATCTCCTCTGAGAGAGGAAGAGAAAATACTACTGTTGCTTATGCAGGGCACTAACCAAGTTAAAGGTTCAGTCAATGCAACTGGCTCTCGCCCCACACTCCATTCTCCAATAACAAGGGAACAACCGTTGCGCACCGCAGAGGTGGTAGTCCACTCAAAACCCTGGTGAACACCGGGCTGCAATTTTAAACTCTCAAATCGTGAAACAGTATTACTCCTAAACAGCGTAATCGTAAATAAAGAATTGCTCTAAATAGGGTATACCCGAATTACGTTAGACATTTCCTAAACAGCGAAGGTATGCGTATAGTAGTGTCGTCTATTGATTGCCGAGGATTTTATAGCCGCTCAAAATGGCGGAGGCAGTTTAATTAAAACAGTATTATGTACGTACTCTAGGATAGGAGGCATTTTAATCAGTTTGGTAATTACAATAGTAAACTATCCCAATTAGTATAGCACATCAGTCAGCATGACACATAGGAACATAGCAATAACACATCAGTTAATAATGCAAGAAATTAGCTATCTCATAACATTGTTTCTAACGTATGGATATGTACGTTTTAAACGACAATCATCTTAATACCTTGTTTGTTCACTTTGAAATAAGGCCCTGTTCGATTACTGGAATATATTATACATTACTATTACTTATAAGTTCTTTGAGTTTTCCTTAAAGGTTACCCAATATTGCATTACGATTTAAAAATTTAGATGCTTGGGCTTATAAAATGTCTTAGGCCAATCAGCGAACAGCACACCGGTACATGGAAGAAAAGTTGCAAAGATTTTAGAACATGGCAAGAGAAGAGGATGTAAACGGACTCAAGAACAGAACGGGGTCTTTGGTTGAGAGGACATCCAGAAAAGAAGTGAAGTTTGCGTGGTCTGCGGAGCGGTCGCCACAGCCCGACGGTTCTCCGGCACCCACCCTCAAAAACAGTGCGTTGCCTGGACAAGCGCACCTAAAGTCGCCAACAAAAAAAAAAAGAACAAGATGGCAAGTTGTGATGACGAAGGAGAACGAGTAAGTTGAAGACTCGAGAGAGAGTTGGATCTACAGTTCTGGAAAATTACCCCGGACGCTTGATTAAGCACAATTATGTGCCCCACGGAATTCTGGCTCTCGCATTAATACGCAGAAGGACATGCACAGCGTCGCAGTCTTCGACTTCAACGCGACAATTGAGCCTGAGTACCGTTCCACGCAGACAGAGGAGCTACGTTTGGAAATCATCAGCACGGGCAGAGACAGAAATAGCACGTAAAGGAGCCATGGAAAGCAACATCAAAGCTCTGACGTGAGAGCTCTACATGGAGCCAGCTCGATCCAGCACAAGCTACGCGGCGCAGGAGAAATGGGCAACAAGGGCGGCACGTCGGCACCGAGGGGAATTCGAGAGGAAAGGACTGTAGGATGAACTCAAATATGATCCGTTACGAGTTTTATGTGGGGTTGGTGTTAATTAGGTTTTGATACGATTGTACGTGGAAAAGTAGAACGGAACGTCCTCCAGCATTGTTAGTATTTAAAGTGCGTGTTCGTTGTTTAACAAAATGTTTTGGGTTCACAGCAATATTTGTGTCGTTCCTTGTGTCAGTAATTATAGTCGCGGCTTCAAGTGTTGTTTGAGACTCTCTGTCTTCTTCGAAATTCCTTTGTGGTGAGTTGTACATGACGCCTTTGTTGAGGGACCTATGTTCTGTGTCATATTGAATTTTGCTCTAATTTAACTCATGTGTTCATTCGTAAATTCAAACAAAATTTAATTGAAAATATGCTGCTTGTACTTATCATTATCCCGTGTTGATCACAAGTGCACTGGTGTAGCTAAGTGTGGAACATGCACTCACTGTTTCTATTTTCCTCTGTCCTCTACTGCCTTCTTCTGTGCCTTCCTGCTCTGTTATTTTCCTTTCCCCTCTTTCTGAGCTGAGGTTTGAATTTCTCACTACGCAGATGTCTCATCCTCCTTTCTGAGACTACCTTGTCTCATCCGTGTCATGACATCTCGTTTTTTGTTTGGGGAAAATTAATTGGTTCTGTGCTCATTTTATCAATTAAATAGCCTAGCTATTCATATCCATTTGTAACCTTCGAATGCTGCAGTTCAGTGTGGTAGTTACGTTTGCTAGAATGACCAACGCAGGCATTTCCATGTTTCAGAGAACAGTACAGAGGAACTGTAGTACCATCAAACTGAAATAAAGGGAAACAAGGACGAACACTATGGTCCGACCAGAATGAATTGACCATTTAGGGGTGATTCCCAGAAATGCACGGTTGCCAAATCACAAACTCCTACCCATTGAAAATATTAGACAACAACGATAATTTACACAGAGAATAGGTAACCTCCATTTTCAAAATATGTTTATTAAAATATTCTTACATGCATTAAGCTATAGATGTATATTACATTTTTAATGTCCCCACTCCTGGTACGTTTGGCACAGCTTTTCAAACAATTCATACATTCCACATCTTATTCGTGTTCCATTTAATTATTATTGATAATTATTGAATTGTTAATTACTTGATTCTACCAAATACATATTCTTGGTATAGTTATTTTTTCCTGACTGAAACAAGACAAATTATTTATTAGTTGGCCTTAAATACTATTTGTATTACAGAAAATGTACCCCCAGTGGCAATTTGGCAACGTGGATGACGTTTCATGCCCCGCCCCCAAATGATCATTTCATTCTGGTCAGACTATAGCGCTATACAGTACACAATTCACAAGTCATGTCGCGGTAAACTGTTTAGGATTATCCTTATGGTCGCCAGCAAAGGAGCTATGTTCAGTTAATTTTGCTGTGTTGGGAGGAGACAACAAAAAATTGTTCTTCTAAATGAAGATATTAATACTAAAGTTCCAACATGAAATTTCGGCTTTGCACTAACAGAAAAAAAACGCTGCCTCAAGATAACTGAAATATAAATGAAATCTCGTATCAGAAGCTTATGAGCTGATTCATTATCTCCAAATGGAAAGCACCATGATTGTTTGGCTCACTGAACCATAGCCATTTTCACCGTAATGATGTCCCAGACGCCCTATCAAATCTCGGAGCCAGAGCTGATTTGGAGACTGGGGGAGGTATTGCGTCTCTCGTCCTGCGCTTGTTGTATTCCCTGCAGAATTTGTTCTCCTTGTGGATATTAGCTGCTTTAGGTTGGCCTGATTCTTGTTTGCTATAATAACAGCGTTCATCGTTTAGGTGTTAGCGTGTCTTATGGCATGTTTTGACATGTTTTCAATCCATTGAATCACAAATACTTAAATCATCTTCACTTCAGCTGGGACAAGTAAAAGCCGATGTAAAGAGACACTGAACATTTTCATTACATACAGACGTCTGAAGGATAAGTAATTATTCACTACAAAATTTACAAAAATGTAGGAGTAAAATAATTATTTAAATCAATAATTTTTCCTTTCCTTAATTGATTTCACTACACGTGAACATATTTTGAACAAGTGTGAATTATGAAGTATAAGGTTTTATGAATAACGAAATGATAAGAAATTTACGCAATGATTGGAACGAAGACAATGCATCAAATGATAAATCTTTTAACGAGTAATTTTATGCTCAGATGCGTTTGTATGAGGTGCAACATATTCATTACATTAAAAAAGTTGACATCTGCGTATATTTCCTCACCCAACATTTCAAGGCTTTTGGTAAATAAGGCTTTAACACTTCGAGGGCTTCAATAAATTTTAATTCTTTGCTCTGACTTCACTTGGCATTACTAACTTTGCTTAATTTAGCCTAACTTAACTTTACGAATCTCAACCTAAATTCATTGGTTGATATTTATTTTGGTGGGGATTTGAAAAAGAGACGCCTAGGTGATGTAATTGCGACGATGATACATGGAGGTGGTTATATTTGAGCGCAACTTCCATCGCCGTTTTTCTATTGATTTCAAATTGAGTTGGGGTACCGAAATTCTTTTAAAAAAGGACGGACTGAAAAAGGAGGCCAAACGAATTATCACTTTTTTTGCTATTAAAACTACGAGTATCATGGTCTCGCACACTTATATGTCATGGCGTGTTGTTTTCATGTTGAGATGTTGAGTGAACGTTAACATATTGGCCCTTTCAGTGTTCAGTAGACTTCAAGCTAAAGTATTACTTAGGACTGGCATTATATCCTCAAATGTTGCACTGAACTTGAATACATTGAGTTGATGAATGAGTCATTACGTACAACGCTGTTAGTTTACAGAATTAGTCTACATAATGTCATTTGACGGTTTAGTCGTGCCAAAGTCTTGAAAGTAGGAAGCATTGGTCGTACACGGCCGACACTCCGAGCTTTGGATGGAGGTGCTAATGTGTGTCAGTCTTGGCCGCGTGTTGCTTCATATAATTGTATTTTGGCTGGTTCCAGCGCTTTGGTATTTTACCACAAGATTGCATTGTCGAGCTTCTATTTCCTTGTGCAATAAACATTGTAAATTTCTCCGTAGCGCTTGGCTTCCTTGACCTGAAGATTAAAAGCTTGTTCTCTCACACCACCTAATTAGGAAGAGCACATGTCACATTGCCTCTTGGGGGGGTAGTCCTGCATAGTCTACTTGTATTACTTCAGTGTGGGCCATGGGGCTAGGCAGTTGAGCAGCTGAGACGTGCTGGTGTACTTTGCACCCCATTTCTAAATTCATTTTGTTTTTAATTTGTTTGTGTGAATGGTTATCATAAGACAGTTAATTTGCTCAGTTACTCAAGCTTATTTTATTATCGATGGACTTTGGTAAATTTCCTCTTAACTAACTATTAACAATGACTGATTTGCCTGCCCAGTTTTCTGAAACTAATCAATCAAAGCCATGATCTATAACGAATTATTTTGAAATGATTCATTCGTATCTCCATTGCTGAATAATCTCCCTCACTCATTGTCTTATAATTCAAGACATTACACAACAGTTTTTAAGTATGCGTAGGTATTATGATTTGATCGCCTATTCGCTGGGATTTGCAAACATGCCTACTTGTATATGTGTGTACGTACATGGGTGTATGTGCGCATATGGGTGTGCATATGTGCGCTTGCACCTGTGTGCACTTGACTAGCAACTAGCATATAAACAATACATACCGCCCTTTTTTTCAATCCCAACTTCTAACACTACTCAACACGTCATTTCATTTTATTATTGTAAAGCAATCCAAAGCTTAAATGTCTTACACATGTTAAATGTCATGTTTTCAACCCACAAAGTTCATAATCTTAATTGTTTTCATGAATTAACAAGCTCTATTTAAACTAAATACACCAGCCGGATATGCATTTTATGTCTTTCCTCTCCGTTTTGTGCAAGCATCAAACTAGACCGTCATGGTACCTATGTGTGTATCAATTGCAGACATTCTGCACCATATTTCAAAGATGTGATTTTTTTTCTCTCTAATATGAAACCCTTATAGGGCATTCATGTCTTCTTTCTTATTCACGTCCAAAAATGCTCTTGTTAAGCTAGTGTAGTGCATATTATCATACCATCTCTTACGCTCTAGAGTATATTACAGCACCCGCACCTAGGATTATTCTGTACTTGGGAACCGTTGTAGAACAATCGTTTTCATGTTTCTGACTCAGGTAGACTGTTTTGTGCCACTACTTTTAGTACGAAAATTTCATAAAATTCATGCCGGGACAAAAGATATTTTCTCCGAGTCCCTCGATTGGAATGCTAGTTTATACTGACTAGTTTACGCTGATATTTGCACACATGCTTACTTGTGTATTGGGTGTGTGTGTCACTACGTAATACTTCATTTCACTTCATTATTGTAAAGCATTTATAAAAAATCTAAATAAATTTGTTGCGCGATCACCCACAGATGATAAATAAGACGCTTATCAACCAATGATCTTTTCGCTACAGTATTTAGTTAAACATCGCTTCGATATTCCGTTTGACATTGTAAGCTGTAACACATACTGAAAAAGTTGTCACAAACTTCCTTTGCGCATTATCTTATATTTCAGTACATCGCACAGCTTTTTTGTAGAACGCATATATACTATGATTGCCTAGATGCGTAGATATGTATTTATGTAAGTATGCGTGTTGGGTGTGTGTACGTAGGTATGTATGTGCATGCATGTGTGTTTATATTTTCATTTACATATGCACATTTGTGTGTACTAGGCTGACAACTGGCATTTTAATTAAAGAGACCGGTCCTTTTTTCTGTTCACTCTCAACTTGTAACAATACCTAACTCGTCATCTCTTTATTATTGGAAAGCATCCATGTAAAAAAAAAAACCTCTAAATTTGTTGTGTGATCATCCATTTATACTTAAATAAAATGCTTAACTAATGAGCGTTATGTGAAAAAATTTTTAATTAGACATACAAAACTTGTCATTTTTGTAGTCCTCATGCTTTTACTTAGATTTTTTCATGCTTCTTGGAAATGATTTTTTTTAATATCTGCCGAAACAAGCAATTCGAATATTACTTCCTGGCGTCAAGAATGTCAAAATTTTGTGTCATGTACATGTCAACTGTCAAAAGTATTTTCACCCCACAATGAAAATGCATCGTCAATGAAATTGTGTTGTTTCTCATAATTATAATTACATGTGTCATCAAATGTAGATTAAGCAACATTAGGAGTACATTACCCTCAATCATTTCTTTTCGACTAGTTACATGTGTATTACAATACTCATGTGTGTGTATCATCTAAGTGTATTAACTTTAAGATATTTTAAAAACCGATGATTGTACTTTTGTACCATCTATATTGAAAATAAACTATTTTTTTTCTTTTTTCTCTGTGAAGGTTCAGTAAGCCAAGTTAGAGGATTTTTTCTGAAATTGCTAACACAGTTTGTGGGATCTGAAGCCCGATTTTTTTTGCAGATTTAATCGAAATTTCGGTTGGACTTTTATGCATGTTTGTCATGTTGGCGTACATCAGATGAATCAAAATTTCAGGTACGCTTCTTTAGTATTTATTTAATTTGACTGCGTTTAATGCTCATGAATTTTCCAAATGAGGCTTTTAGTTAATGGTTGGCTATTTTATTTTACAATATCGTGTAATGAATTCATTGTGACCATAGTATTAGTTGATGAGAGTTATTGTCTGCAAATTTTACTAAATACTGCTCGTTTTATTATATCACTAAATTATTTGGGGTATTGACTAGCTGCAGTTCTTGAGATTCATTTTAATTCCCCTACCTAAGCAATATTATTTTCATTTATGCGTGTATACTCGCTTTTAAAACTTGAAGCCGCCGCCCGTGACTGGTTGGACATCACGCCCGGTATACGCCTTCATTGGGTGTTTGTTGAACGTAACCGAGAGGAGAGGTGCTATAGTCTTGCCATCCACCTGCTGTCGTTTGTGCTTGTTTGTTTGACGTGCGGTGAGTTTCTCTTCCCTCTGCGATATGCATCATTTTCCTATTCATTTTGAGGTATTCCTCCAATTGAAAGACATGGATATTCAGACATTTTTAAAAATCAATACGTGCATTTAAAACAAGGGTGCAATGATTGATTGCAATGTGCTGTCACTGCCGGTTATTTGGTGAGCCACTTGACGTAGTCATGGCCAGATTCTGGACTGTTGTGACCCATCACGGTAAACTGTTCTGCGTTACCCTTGTTGTCTCCAGCAAGGGTACATGATCACTTGATTTTATTGTGTTTGCTCGGGCACAGAGATGAATTAATTTTTGATGTAAATCATTCCTGAACCCATAGCGTGAAATCTCGATTTGAGAAAGCGTAAACATAACTGTGAAAGTCAATAAGTTATTGGATGCTAAAATCATTCTCTGTTTCAAGCAAACAAGAACAACACCTATTAGGCAGAACTCCCACCTGCGCCTCGGTAGCCCAAGTGATACACCTAGCAGCAGCCATAGCCCATAGGTTAAGTGATCTAACCAGTCATGATTTGGCTGCTGAGGGATTAGGAAGTGAGACGTCGCTGCATCTGCTGCTCACTGTTTGCTGCAGGTCGTAGTGACATCATTTAAAGTTAGCGACGAAATTACTCGTACACCCCTCGTCTTTCAAAACTTTCTAAAATTACTCAAAAACTATTGTTGCCACAGGCATAAGATTTTCACAGTGTGTGAAGTACATGTTAGCGACAACAATATGAAGTTTCTAGAACAAAATGTTGTTTTTGAAAGATTTAACAAGCTGAACTTCAAAAATACGAAAAACACAATTATTCATACTGTGAGTAATATTACACTTTATTGAGGTGAATCCACTATTTGAGTGCATTTTTAATAATCAATAGCGTGACCTTTCATCTTCATAACATTTAAAGACCTTTATAATAGTTTTTGACAAGCTTTTCCGTAGTTTCAGATGAAATATTGTTCCAATCTTTAATGGCGATGCGTTTCAATTCCAGAAGATTCTTTGGAGCTCTCTTGTTGATGTTGACTTTTAATTCCTGCCACAAATTTTCAGTGGGAAAAAACAAACAATTAGCTGATACTTTAAGATTTTTGTCCGAAATAGAATTATAGTCATCAGAGTTCATCTTCCCTTCAATTACAATCAATTTTCCAGTACCCGATGCAGCGAAACAACCCCAAAACATCAGTGATCCATCTCCGTGTTTAACTGTTGGCACAGTGTTCTTGGGCAGGAAAGCTTCTCCATTCTTGCGCCAAACCTCCTTCGCATCATTGGGCCCAAAAAGCTCGAGTTTGGTTTCGTCACTCCATAATACTCTCTCCCAAACGCCTCTGTCCTTATCCAAGTGTGACTTTGAAAAGTTCAAGCGAGCAGCAACATGACATGGTCTGTGGAGTGGAGTCCTTCGAGGTCGGCGTCCTTCTAAATCGGATGCAATTGAAGGGAAGATGAACTCTGATGACTATATTTTCATTTTGGACGAAAACCTGAAGGTATCAGCTAATAGTTTGGGACTTGAAGGCGGTGGATATTTCAACAAGACAATGACCCAAAGCACACGGCCAAGTCTACAACTAGCTGGCTCCAAAGAAATAAGATAAATGTGCTGCAATGGCCTTCGATGAGTCCTAATCTCAATCCCATTGAAAATTTGTGGCAGGAATTAGAAGTTAACATCAACAAGAGAAGTCCAAAGAATCTTCAGGAATTGAAACGCATCGCCATTAAAGATTGGAACAATATTTCATCTGAAACTACGGAAAAGCTTGTCAAAAACCATAATAAAAGGCTTTGAAATGTTATGAAGATGAAAGGTCAGGCTATTGATTAATAAAAAATGTACTCAAATGGTAGATTCACCTCAATAAAGTGTGAGATTACTCACTGCATGAATAATTTTGTCTTATCGTATTTTTGAAATTCAGCTTGTTAAATCTTTCTAAAATAATGTTTTGTTCTAGAATCTTCGTATTATTGTCACTAATATGTGCTTCACACCCTGTGAAAATCTTATGCCTGTGGCAACAATAGTTTTTGAGTAATTCTAGAAAGTTTTGAAAAACGAGGGGTGCATGAACGAATAATTTCGTTGCTAACTGTGTACAAACGAATCATATGCTCAAGCACGACTTCAATAAAATTTTCGATTATAATTGTAACAATGGACAGGTTCGAATTATAACTTCTTGTAGACGAGACAAATTTATTTCACTCACATTTAGGAAATGCTATTGAAATCTTAAGCTAAGTTTTCAATTTCAAATAATGTGGAGCATTTAACACAGCTAACAACCACACTGATCGGTAGTTGTTAAGGATAAGGGAACGAGAAAATGTCGTTAACACACCATATTATGTAACTATGCAAACGGGAAAGGCATGTTCAACGATAGACTAAGGAGTTATTCCATTTACGTATGTTTGGCAGGCCATTTTAAAGCATCGGATAGTGAGGAAACAGCTTTATTTAATACAGGTAACTTCATACATTTCTGAAAAATAAATTGTATCCAAGACATTTTTTAAATGCTGCGTAACGGAATTTCCCACGGATGTTGGGAGGTATCGAGTTCCAAGCTTCAATTGATATGAAATGGAAACTACTGAGTTCGGGATTTGTTGATGTGAATGAGTGTGAATTTAGGGTCTGATGTAGGCGGTACGGTTGAGCCTTCATTCTGCGGAACACAATTCACGCTTCTAAGCCGGTAGAAAAGATCATGAAATGACCTGATGAAAATGTTTGCACCAGACAGAGAAACAATAGTGACGAGATACAATAATGTATTTATTAACTCATTGTGTTTCGTGCAGTTGTGTATGAGACCTACTGCAAACAGCGCTATTCTGTGATTGGTGCTCAGCGGTACCAGTTTCGTGCTTATTTCAGCGTAGGCCAACTCTTAGATGTTTCCAAGAGGATCGCAGTTAGGATACAGAATTATTCATCAGCAGAGCGAAGCAAACACTGTTTTGGTATTATGTAATTATGTACCAATTGTGTGCTTTGGTATCATGTTATTATGTACCAATTGTGTGCTTTGGTATTATGTAATTATGTACCACAAGGCACACTATAGTAGGGTAATGAGAGGAAAACTCATATTGCCGTTCATAAATGAAGGATTTTTGCCCATATCAGGGTCCAGCAAAGTTTCAATTGGGGAAAGGCTGCATCACTTTTTAAAATTACGCTTGGTTCAACGTCGGTTGTAAAATTCTATATCCGGAACTTCGCACATTTCATGAAAAAAATTGTTGTATTCCTCAGGCCAGGGTTCGCTAATTCCCACAAATACAATTGTTGTGTCCCCTTAAGAAGGCCATATCTCTTAACAATGTTGAAGCGGTCAAAAAGTGATAGTTCCAAAGATTGAATGACTAAAAACCAAAAATTTCCCGAGAAAAGTACTTTTCATACCATGAGAAGTCATTTTATTGTTTTTTTCGTTTCACACATGTTTTCCTCATGAAATTTGAAGAACAAACATCGGCATCTACGGATGCTTTATTTCCAATTGAAGCATGATACATATCACCTTTTACATTGGTTTTTCAAATGCCTTATAACTAACACCAGGACGCCATGACGCTTTCCCCCGGTCGAAGACCGGTACCCATTTCAGACACCTGGGTAGAGTGGGGTATTGTGCTTAGAATTTTTCTCCTATACCCAACAGAGAAAATCGCCAACAGCGCCGAGACTCGAACCCGGGTCTCCCCGCACGGAGTCAGGTCCGCTACACACACGGCTATGACGAGCACATGTAATTTATTCAACATAATTTCTAAATTCTATGCTTTTTGAACTAGCATAATTGAACGACTCACTTTAAGCAATAGTATTGGTAACTTCCTCATTACATGCAAGGTTAAAGGAAGGTTACAGGAAAATCTCGAGGTCACTCTCCACACAAAAACTGCAACGAAGTGTGTAGCAAAAAGTCACCAGGCTATCCATAAAAGTCGCCAGGCTGTCAAACGTAAAGTTTTTAAGTACAAGTAAAGGAGAAGATGAAGTGATGGGGGTCCTCAAAAGAAAACTGGAAACAAGCTCTTGTGTGCTACTTTTTGTTGCAATCAGATCACTAATTCTCTTCATAGACCAAACTTTTGATATCTTTTTTTGATTTTCTTCATTTAAAACTGCGCAAGAGGCCACAGCACAAAACTAGTTTTTACTAAGTTTGGCCTGATGATGTTCAGATAATGAAGGAATGCACCAAAAATATCGATATACGCCCCAAAGCTGTTCCTGCGATGGGCAACTTTGTCGCATAATTTTATTCGGCCCTGCGACTGTTGTTGTTACATCAAATTATCAATGATAAAACTGAAGATTTTAGTTCTGAAAATGTAAAACCCATATTCACTAATTATATTGTTCAAGCATTCTAAATAATATTGGGCTCTTTGACCGGAATTTAGTTGTTTAAAACAATTGCTACGTACGTGTGAGTGGTCAACTGATGCTCCCTACTAAATTTAGGTTGGGCTTGTGCCTCATATTGAGAAAAAGGAACTTTAGCCAACGTTTTCTTTCATTATGAGAATTTCCATATCCATCAGGTGATAAACACGTGATTCGTAAGAAGCTGGTAACGACTAAACGGTGTTTCGAGCGTTGTTTCTCGTTATTTTATATGCACACAAAATTTAGTACAGGTTCTCGAAAAGGCCTGTTCGACTTTTGGATCCTGGAAAATGCGTGACGCAATCTCGACTCGGATGATGTTGTTGCTCTCCTTTGCACATACATGTTCAGTTCTTCATGTTAACATTATTCTCATTCCAGGAGCTCAGGGCCTTTCCGTCCGTACACCATAGAATGAGGTTGCCGCTAAAAGTAAGGGACCCTTCAAGGGAATCTTTGTTGATAGCTCGTCGTGAGAGAATCTTTTCCCAATTTTCGTTAATTTTTCACTTGATTGTCATTAGAACGACACTAACGCTCATCATTTTGAGCAGAATAACCGGCAAAAAATTAAACACAAATCAAAACCATCGAACAAATAGAAACATCTCTATATGTATTCTCATGAACCATCTTGGGGGCGTATTGCTGTCAATTTTCAGTTTAAGCTTCAGTCATGCATGCAACAGTATTGGCCAGATTATTCGTATGCATATGGGTAGTCTTGAGTATCTTTTATTTCAGGTAATTTTTTTCATATCACTTCTCCCAATTTCACTGAAATGTAAACAACCGAATATGTTGACTGGTGACACTGTAAAAGCAGCATCATATTGTCAAGACATAAATCGCATGCGCAGAAAATGAAACAAAAAGCATCCCAGATTGGTGAATTGAAATGGACCAATTTTGCCTCACGATAATGCATGACCCCGCATCTCAGGTCGACCAGCTGCAAAGTCTGGATTGTATGATTTTGTTACATACTCCCCATTGTCCTGACATCTCTGCCAAGGATCATCACTCGTTCAAGCCTTTCAAAATATTTAATCGCAATAAAACATTCTTAAATTAAGAAAGTATAGGTGATTCATTTGAACAGTTTGGTCGTAAAAAGATGACAAGTTCTTTGAAGATGGCTTTAGGACAATGTTGGGTGAAGGTCATAGGGAAGGATGGATCATATTTTTGTTAAAAGGAATACTTCACGACAATTATTTCTTTCATTTTCAAATTCAACATTGCATGTGAGACGACCTGAAATTGTCACACAACGGTCTCGCGTAACCTAGTCGAACCTATGACAATTTGATTAACACCTTCATAAGTGCTCTTCGACAGCGATAGGTGGCTCCTGAATTGGTTAGTAAGATGTATATCTATTTACAATTATTTCGTATGAGCCTAATTTTCACCTCACAGTTTGTTTTTCTGAAATTTGTGAGCGGAAATAATATTATTCCTGAGATTTTCATGTAAGAAATTGAAGTAAGGTCAAGATGAACACTTATTACTGTAACCAGTTATGGAAGAGAGGGGCGCAAGAGAAAGCCTTATTTCCAGTCTTTATTGCTACTGCAGCTGACGGAAGAAAAAGCTTTTCATTACTGAAAATGGAATAATGTGTGCACATTTATGCACGTCTGTATTTTTCACCAGTGAGGAGTTCTACAGCATAATCTTCGATGTACTGCAGTATCAAGAGGACTCCGGGAATTGCGGATAAGTTTAGCCACTCATCCGCTCTCATCACAAATGATGAAAAAAAATTTCTGATTCACATCAGCTTTTGGTAGACTCGTCTTCTGAAAGAAAACAATTCAACATTCTCATCAAATTCGGAAGAAATGAAAAAAATTGTTGAGAAATGAGTAAACTTTTTAAGCATGCATCGTATGTGATTGAGAGGCTTTTCTGCTAATTTTCAAACGGGAAAATTTCAGTCGATGAGTTTATGTTTGTTTCACAATTTGCGTTTGGTTTTTCCTTATTTCTACTGCAAAGTCTCTGCGTGCCGATTACAAGAAGAATTTACGGTAATGCGCCATAGTATCCAACACAGGGAATCTTTGCGTTCGCCAATTCTAAGAAAGTTTTTGGAGTAAATACAATGAAATGATATCATTGCCAAGGAGTATTATTGATTAAATGTGATTGAAAATCGATTCATATTAATTATTCATAGATATACAACTCAAATCTTTACTATCATCAAAAAGATCTCTATTCCATCGGGTGTTCATTTTTATTTGCAATTTCTCATTCCCAATTTCTAGGTAAAAAACTGTTTCCAAACAGTGCCAATTGCTCTTCCATACTATCCATTTACCAGAGTTTTATGAACACAAGCATTCCCTTTTCCTCCTTACATGGCCTTCCGTGTTTTCTCCTGAGAGTACAGTTTTGGTTTAACCCGACCGCACCATAGTAACCCAGAATGCAGTTGTCTTTTCAAAATAATCTCCAACAAATTTTAATTTTCAAGGAGCCCATGTTTTTACCACAGAGGGGTTGTTTTAGGAGGCTTGAAGTAAACATGTTCCATGGAGACATCGACTGAAGGGGTTTTTTGATGGTGTCAATGGAGACGACGAGAAAAAAACTCGGCTTTCACAAAGTAATGAGGAATAAAAAGAGAATGATAGCTATCTTCAGACTACTTTTGATAAAAGTTACGAAAAAATCGCATAATTAGTTAGTGTATATTAGTGTTAGTGTACAAAATATGTCGATACCGTCGTGCGGGTCGACGTGTGGGTTCGAGAAAAAAGGCTGTCTTTTGAGCAGCTACCTTGGGGCGCTGGCTTTTCCGCGCAGCTACCCTTCCTGAGGTTCGTGAGAGTGCCGCCTACGCCGTAATCAATCCGTTAAAGCAACAGAAAGAAATTTCTGTTGCTCTAACTGTGCAGAACTCTGGCGGCACCGTTAGGAAGACGTATAACTGTCTACGCCGTATGATTTCGCTAGAGCTTATCCCTGATTCGCCGAACTGCGACAGTTTTCTTCCTCAGGTTCTTGTACGTGCCTCCTGCGCTGTAATTAGTTCGTTAAAGCAACAGAAAAGAAATTTCTGTTTGTGTTGAACTAAGGCGGCATCGGCGGCATCATTAGGAAGATGTACAACTGTCTACGCCGTGTGATTCCGCTAGGACTGTTCAGGGTAATCATCAGTTCGCTGAACTACGACAGTTGTCTTCCTTTGCGAAAAAGTTATATAGTATATTCTGCCCTGCCAAGGTGGTCCTTCGAACCGTATTAAAGGCGTGGTGCCTCTTTGGACTGAAGCCTGTGGAAATCCGAGAAAGGAAACTCTTTTGGCCTAATGATATTAGGCGCTTATTGGTGAATCTCATTACAAAACCTTTTAAATACACGGAGACATTTCAGCAAAGACAGTGATCTATTTCCCTTTTATAAAACGAGCGCGTTCAAACATGAGTAATTGCATAATACAGCAAATACATGTAAAATATTCGTGCTACCCAGCTAGGGAATCAAACTAATGTTAGAGTATCAAAATGAAATACAAATGAAACTAAAGGGCTACCTAAAGTAAATGCACGCGTGAACCATTAGCGTAGACACGTTGAGCTAGAAGTAACTCATCTATTTTTCACTATGCCACAGGCCTAACACTTGAAAGAAAACATTGAACTATTACGGGCAACCGTTGAATAATGGATTCGACCACCACTTGCGTTGCCTGACAATCAGCCTCAATGATTTGTCCTCTGTTATATCGATAACTAGTAAACTTTCACTTAATTTAAACCGATTGTGTTTAACGAATAAGTTTGACATCAGCACCCACAAAACAGCTTGAAATCATACTGGATATGATTACCCTCATCTTGATCCCATACTTGCTTCTTTCAGTTGATCATCAAAGATGTCCCAATTTCCCAAAAAGTTAGCCAACGGCTACACTGCCGAAGAACTTGACAGAGAGTCTCAAGAAAAAATCAACCGCGTGTTGCCGGGTCCATGGATGGATGTGGTGAGACTCCAGCCGGACGGATGGATAGTTCATTACACGTACATCCACATCGCAGATAAAATCAGCAACTTCAAGGTTAGTGAGCAACGCTCTTTCCTTACTGTGTCTTAATTGCGTCGTACCACGACTATTAAATGACGCAATATTGACGATTAACCTATCTGTTGAGGGCCTCTGATGACTATAGTCATCATCATGCACGGTTACTTCAAGTTTCAATATAATGACTCTCATCATAATTGAAATTTTAAATGATTTTCCGTTTGATTAAAATAAGTGAATGGAGATATCAGGCACGTGCGGTGCAATTGTGTGATGCAAATTCCGGAGCGAACGATACCATCACAGAGATGAGAAGCGCTTTTTGTAAAAAGAACGTTTTTATTTCTGTTGCGTTATTGGAAAACTTATGGTTGAATGAGAAAAATAAATAACTCTAATTTCGAAATCTGATGGTGATGTTGATGAGTTTATTTTGCTCATTCTTGAAAATTATTCACAAAAAACGTAAATATAAAACAGGAAATGTGAAAGGTGAATGAATTTGGAAAAAAGGTTATAAAAATGGTAAAAACGTGCATCAATGAGCAGTTGATTAATAGGGTTTTAAGATTAGAAAGCTTTTCAAAAATAATCAACATTTTTCGATGCCCTGGAGCTGGGAAAAGGTACGCTCAATGGGTTAATTTGAACCTTGCCTTCCACCGAATGGCCGAGCCTTAACGACATGGAGCCAAATGGTTTTCTCGAATTCTCGACACAAAGTTGCTAGAAAAGTATAGGTAATCTTCTTCGGCGACCTAAGCCAGCCAACAAATGAATTTGTTGGCAGAGATTCTTGATGGACGAAGTAATGCTTTGAAATCCAAGAGCTCACCAACCCCTTGAGATATTTAGGAATGAGGCCGTGCTGCACTCATTTGGAAATGTCACTCCCGAGTTGGATGTATTCCTTCGCAACATACATTCCTCTACGATCTTATTTATTCTCGGAAGTGCATGGACGGCTAGGCTATGACAGATATTTTGCCTGTCGATGATGCTTGTCTTCTTATTTTTTGACCATGTTTCGATTCAAGGTCAGGAATTTCATTTTGAAATATTGACATAAAGTTACTAAAGTGAGTCATTACGATAAATTAAACTATTTTACTTTTCTCACAAAGATCGGCACCATCAGAATACGAAGCCCATGCAGTTGGATAATTTTTCTCAGTTGTTTTCCTGCCATTGTCTTGTGTCAGGGGTGGTTTTCCTGAGACAGTGAAGGTAAGACATACAGAGTTGAGAGAGTTGAATATTTTTCTGTTGAATCGCTACTTTTCTTTGTTTTTAACTAAGTTTTTCTTCAAATTTTCCATTTAGATGCCTTGGAATAGTTGTGTATTTCCATTACGAAGACGGTGGTTGAAGCTCAACCATGTAAGATGATGCCTCCCGTTGGGAAAAAGTATGGTGATAGTGACCCACCACCCAGACCCGTTTCTCCTTGTTTTTTTTCTGCCATTACTTTTGTCGATCCATTGGGTTGTTAGATTAAGTACGCTTCTTCTGACGTATCGTTATCGAGGTTCTTTCTCTCAACCTTCTATACTTGCACATGTAAAGGAGTTTCGAGCATATCTGAGTTTCAATTCCCCTAGGCTTCTTATGTGAGTTCCTGACTTTCGCTACCCGACGAAACGACCAGTGAGTAAACGTGCATTCGTCTGGCTCTTCCCTGATATAGATGCCATGCTGATTCATTATGCTTTCTTTGCTGTTAAGAGTTTTTGGAGACTCCCTCATTTCCTCGTATTTTCTTTTTAGGACAAATGGTCCTCGCCTAGAGCATGGGACCAAATTTGTGTACCTGGCTGGCTGACCACCTAACCACAAGCCCTTTATCTCTGCCACACATGGCCCTTTCGTCTACGAAAGAGAAGCACAAACATCGCTCACACACTCAACACATACACCGACACAAAAGAACATTCGTTTAAGGAACGTTCGTTTTTAACAAAAATGTCTTTTAAATCGATAGTCTTTGCAATTATCTTCATTTTAAAACTGTGTCGAGTCGTACAACCTAATTTGATACAAAAGAACATACATACCACACGCACACTATACATAAGTCCCAACACAAAACCTGATTTAGAAGCACATAACATAATTATACTTTTCTTTAATAATCTTTTAGCCTGATCTTATCCTCGCATGATATTCGTTACAGCATTCAAAGCTGAGATGAATCATTGTATTACTAATTTTAAACTCATACCTTTCCGGAGATCAAGTAAACATTCTCGGTACGCCAAACTATCGCTAAGAGAAAGTTCACGTAGAAAGTATGAGTTTTGTCTCCTCAGCTCCGCCCAGATGATGTCATCGTGATGACGTACCCCAAGTGCGGCACCACCTGGGTGCAGGAGATCATCTGGAACATGAGGCACAACCCCAACCTCGACAACCCTGACGCCGACGATCTGCTCTTGGCGAGGAGTCCGCAATTCGAGTGAGACTGTAAATCAAATGAAAAACGTCCAGCACGTTTAAGCATATGTTATCTTAACCAATGTTCGATTTCTGTGTAATCAGGATTTATCAATTTCCTTCAATACTGTTAATACAGCCAGAAGTGTCTGCGTTCAACAATGTTTGAAATAAAACTGTAAATTAAATTACAGAAACATAAAAACCTACCCTGGAAGTACAATGTTACTTCACAGTTGAAAAAATGAGGCGATAAGAACAGATGTGTCACAATGGTTCACTCAAAACAGCAACGCAAAATATATCTATTTTAAAAAGTTATTTGGTGCATTCTGTGGGATTTGAAAAGGATTATTCATTACGAGTATTTCTCTTAAAATTAAAGCCTGAAGTAAGTATAATTATAAGAAAGAAAATCAAACATTGAGGAGTTGCCTTACCCATATTTCTTGACTCGTGGTGAATTTGGAGAAATCTTCTTGATCAATCAGTCATAAATTGTGCTGTAATCGGTTGTAACACTCCTAAGTTACGATTTGATTTGTGTATCGCTTGCTGAGAACGAGTTGTTCAAATTATTACTAATTATTTGACTTAAAAAGATACTCTTTTACAGGGGCGATCAGTTTCACGATTCCAGCTGGTTCACAGGCAAGAAAATAAATTATAACTTAGTCAGAAACGTCGTGAAGTACTTGTTCAAGTATCGGATTTTCCCAGACTTCCAGAATGGATTTTTATTGCAGGTAAAATGTAAAATGTGACTCATGTCTTTGCATCAATGCAGTGTAAACTTATTAGTCAATTTAAGTGTACATCCTGATTTTCTATCATCAGACCTCACAGTCTGATAAATGTGTCTTTCATTTGAAACCGTAGAGCGAATTGGGGTAAAAGGAATTTTTCAGGTAAGTTTGGATCACAAAGAATAACTTTACACGTTTTGGGCGGCCAACGGGATATGCAATATTTCCGACTTATATATTATACGTCTGTCGGTCAAACTGCTCTGTGTGTGTTGAGGTTTTAACAAACCTCAGCAATAAACGTGAGGAGTGCATTTCCTAAACAAAAGAACCTAAGGAAGGCAAAAATAAATGAAATTAACGACTGAGCCTCAAGGCTTAAGAAGACAATTCAAATTATTTGTTCGTTGTAATTTTTTCTTTGAAATATGCATTATGTTTAGTCATGCATGGTGGGTACTTGAACATCATAATTATGTAATTCCTCAGGTGATGGCGGCCACCACTACGCCCCGCCTCATCAAGACCCACCTTCCCTTCTCCCTGTTGCCCAAAAATGTACTGGACATATGCAAGGTGAGGGTGAACACATCGATTCACTCCCGTTTGTAACGCCCTGAAGAAATCTAATAGAAACTTTTCTCTAACCCTCAAGATAAAGCCATTCCTCGCATTGAATTTAATTTTTGCGTTCATATTCCTGAATAGAAGTGCGTTTAACATAGATTTGAAATATGGTTTACAAGCAAATGTAATACATTAGAACTTATAGAGAGAAAAGTTAAAAAATGGAAATGAACTCAAGTGGACCGCCAACCATAAATATTTAAAATTATCAAAGTGTCTGTTCTTCAACTCATCTTATGAAGAATTTTCTAACAAATCTAACGATATGCTTCACTTCCTTTGTTAGTGTGTTCGTTCGTCTGCTACAGCTTACGAAAGGCTAGCCAATTAGAGCGCTCATCCCAAAATCCAAAAATGATTAATTTTCCGTTTTTTAGCTCATGTTATAAAAAAATTTCATCTGAACCTAACGATATGCTTCACTGCTTTGTGTGTTCATTCGTCTGCTACAGCTTGCAAAAGGCCAGTCACCTACGTCATTACACGGTCATTGCACGAGTTTGTCAAGCTCTCCTGAAGACTTGAACTTGTTGACGTTTGAAATGGTTCTTCTCCCATTTCATTGGTACAGAAAGAGTAAATAAATAAATCTAAAGGGCTTAAGAAGAGCTAAAAATTGGTGCGTGAGTTTTTCGAAAAATGTTTAATTTCAAAATTATAGCAGAAATAACTTCAAAAGTTAAAAAATTAATTTATGGAAAAAAATTCAACAAATCAAAATATCGAAATTCTATTTCCATGTTTCGTTTGATTATACATTTACCTATTTAAAAAACATATTGCTGATTCTGTAAAACATGTTGCTGATATAGCGGTTCTCGTAATAAAATATTTAAAAAATTTTTTCCCAAAAAATCAATTTTTATTGCAAAGATACAAAAACACTTGAAACAAAAAAGAATCGTTGCATGATTTCACACATATGGTGACAATTTCATAAAAATCCGTTAGAAAATGACGGACTTGAGTTTATACACAGACGGTCCCCCTAGGTCTCAAGCCTTCCCTCCTGAACTCCCGTAACGACGAAGCAGGTTCGAGCGGTCAGTAGGCGAGAGTTAGCCATGCAGCTCACGTTCTAAATGCTTTGGTATGAAAAAACATTCTAAAATACACAGTAAACAAATTCTGAGTTCGGTTGAACTGCAGACCACGCAGTGAACCGAGTTGGTTGGGCTCCCCTGAAAACCTGAACTGGTTGAGGTTTGAATTGCATCTCCTCACACAGTTTTGGAGGTAGAGTAATGGCAAATATATCTTTCGATGAGGCTTATAAGGAGCTAGAGAAAAACCAGAAACTATTTTTAAAATTTGATTTAGGTTGAAAATTATTCAAAACATAAGGATGAAAAAAAAAATCGATTTTTTAATTCATCAAATCATTTTTTTCAAAAATTCATTCCATTTTTCTCCAGATAATACATTTAGCTAATTAGAAACATACTGCTGGTTCTGTAACTTCAAAATTGAAAGAAAAAAGTTTTCTGTAATACTCATTTTTTCCACTTATTCCGAAAAAATCCCTTTTTTGAAAAGATACAAAAACACTCGAAACAAAAAGAATCGTTGCATCGTTGCTCAGGGTGAAAATTTCAGAAAAATCAATCTGAAAATGATTGACATTATTTGGGTAGTTAGGCTTACAATGTTTGAAAGATGTGCACCTGTATGGTTATGTCGATGAGTGTTTCACCTCAAGAGTTTATGCCACTAGAATCATTATCACACAAGTGAGACAAATTTAATCATTGTATTTAGTACAAATGTACAACATCAATGAATGACGTGTATTATAATGGAATGCCAAATTTTACGTCAAATTTGTCACAACTTATCACTTGCCAAATTTCCCTTGAATCATGTCAATCATGTCAAACTTTAATTCGTTAGAGTCATAGTGCCAGATTAGATTAGTCGTTATTTTAAGCGATGAAATTCCGTGTTCTGAGCCAGCATTCATCCTGCTGCACCACAAAGTACGCGTCACTGAAAGGTGGTGTCACTTACAGGTGGTCTACATTTACCGGAACCCGTTGGACAACTTGTTGTCCGCTTTCCACTACTACAAGCTCATGAAAGACCTCAGCTTTACAGGCACGCAAGATGACTTCGTGGACTGCTACGTCAATGATACGCGTGAGTTTGTGCTAGAATCATTTCGTTTATTCACAGTAAAATAATATTTTCAACCAAATTACAGCGTTGTGTTAATCTTTTCCTATGAGATCGAATGGGCCTGATGTTACTCACAGGGACGTTTTACCTTCCAAGCGACATGTATAAATATTAAGAGATGAGATATTTTCGCATGACTACTTATAACCAACTTCAACTCAACTTGAAAAGAGTAATGTCATTCTATCACGAAGAGGAAGTATTTTGATATGAGGCAACCGATATTCGAATCAAAGACCTGAGCCCATGTTCCAGACAATTTTCTTACGAATCTAACGACATGCTACACTTCTCGTGTGTTCGTTCGTCTGCTACAGGTTACGATAGCTACCCACGGTTTACCCCAAAACCCAAAAATTATCGATTTTCAATTTTTTAGCTCATGAAATAGAGATTTTTTTGGACTCTAACAATACGCTTCACTGTTTTATGTGTTGTTTGTCTGCTACAGCTCGCTACAAGCCAGTCACCTACGTCATAATATGGCCTGGTAACGAGTTTGTCAGGCTCTCCTGAAAATTTGACTTTGTTGACGTTTGAAACGGTTCTTCCCCCACAGTTTTATGAGTAAAGGAATGAAAATATTTCATTCGAAAGCTTAAAAAGAGCTAAAAATTTGAGTACGAGTTCTTTGAAAAAATGTTTAGTTTGAAAAGTATAAAAGAAATACGTCAAAATTGAAGTAAATGCAAATATTGAAAAAATCCCATAGTTCAACGAATCAAAATATCGTAATTCCACTCCAATGTTTCTTCGGATAATACATTCAGTTATCTATGAGACATGTTGCCGGCTCTGTAATTTCAAAATTGTTGAAAATTTCCGAAATACCCATTTTATCGCTTCTTCCGAAAATTTTTTTTGAAGAGCTACAAAAAACACTGAACTAAAAAATGATCATTGCATAAATATACACCTACGGTGAAAATGTCAGAAAAATCCGTCGGAAAATGCAGGACTTAGGTTTTTACCCACATGGTCTCCTTCGGTCGTCGGAACCCCCTTCTTCGGCCCCCCCCCCTTAACGATGACGCAGGTTTCAGCGTTAGCTTCAAAATATTAGGAGATAGAATTTTATGAATCCCATTTATTCACTTTTTCTGAAAAAAACAATTTTCTAACACAAATGAAGAAACACTCGAAACAAAAAAATTGTTGCCTGATATACATCATAGCCTATGGTGAAAATTTCACAAAAATCAATGAAAAAATTCACTTTTTTGGTAGACTGTCTTCTCAACACGTTCGTTGCCGCTCCACGCACATTTGCTCAAGCTGTACCGGGTGCAGAACTTCAAATGTACCGAAAGCTTAGTTGCTTATCGACCACTATAGCATGTCGCTCTTGAATTTACACCAACTGCCGTTATCATTGGCCATGAAATAATCATAGGCAGAGTTGCTGCACTCGTGTGAAGAACGATTTCAAAATTTAGATGCTTGGGCTCATACAATGATCTAATTGTCTACTTGTACTTTCAGTTTTTTAATTGTTTAAATTGTTTAAATTGTTAAATGAAGATTGTTTCTTTCAGTTATAGGTTAATCAACCAACTATACAAAATTGAAAAAAATGTGTAATTTGAGGGCATTCATTATTATTAAGTGCCTCTTCCTCAAGGGCGTATGCGTCCTAAACTCGAATAAAAATGATTAGTTCACGGTTTAGAAGTTACACTGTATCTCAGTATAAAATCAAAATAATACATGTTTCAATTGAACCAACCTGAATTTTTAATGCGCTCATTGGCTTTAATGTTGAGTTGAATAATCAGAGTTGCTTCAGCCTATTCTTCTCTGACGGGTGTGAGGACGTCAATTGGCGGCATCAGCAGTGAACGTAATAATTTACTGGGAAAAATAAAGAGAACTGGAAAAGGTGCTTTGTTTTTCAGTGCTGAACAGTCCGTACGGAAAACACATGCGGGAGGCGTTGTCGAGGCGCCACCACCCCAACCTATTCCTGACGAGTTACGAGCAGCTCAAGAAGGACATCCGCGGCGAGATGAAGAGACTTGACACATTTCTTGGCACCGAACTCACTGGGAAACAGTTTAACAATGTAAGTCACCGGGGCAAATTCACAGGTTCTTCAGCTATTTCCAGCACAGATAAATCCTATGACAAATATTAATGGGTTTCTGTTTAGCTAAAAAAATTTTATCATTCAAGATATGTATGAGCCTTAATTACAAAGAGCGATGATGTCAGGTGGGAATCAAAATTAACGTATGAAAAGACATCTCTATTCCGGGGTGTCTGAGATGTCGTAATTGGTATTACTTTCCAACTCAATTTAAGGATTTGGTTATCTCGTAGAGACAGGAGGGGATGTCTGCTCAGATTATGGATTAAATTCTGCCCATCGGTGTCACAAAGCAATACTGTTGGTCTCACAAAGTTTGAAATTTAGTGTGAACTCTCATGTAGGAAACGGTACTCGCAATCATTTACATGTTCTTGGGAGCCAATTCTTAAATACAGCGACATTTACGGCTCAATATATCGAAGTATATTACTTCAATGCAACGCGAATTCTTACACTTGGATGACGTGAACACTGACTTGAACTAATATATCAGATATTAAATTAGTCTTTTAAACTTTCTCCACTTTTATAAAATCACATTTTAGTTCATCGGAAATTTTGAAAAAGAACAACTCTAGAGTAAAAATATGATCAAGCTAAGGAAAAAACGACGTTTCGACTTTCTACTGCGGTCATCATCAAGGTATATCTGTAAGAACAAATGAAAAATCTTTCTAAAACTGAAAGTACAAAGTCGTTGAGTATCTGTCAGCTAGACTAAATAGTTATAAATATTATAACCACAAACTGATAAATTATAAATAGTTATAAATGATGCCAAGCTTCGATCAGTGAACTTCCCTCTTCTTGTCTGCTGCGTTTATCAAACTAGCCACCTAAATTGGATGATGAACTACTAAGAATTTTGTTTATAACTATTTAGTCAGCTGACAGATACTCAATGACTTTGTACTTTCAGTTTTAGTAAGATTTGTCATTTGTTTTTACAGATACACCTTGATGATGACCGCAGTACAAGACGAAACGTCGTTTTTTACTTAGCTTGCTCATCTTTTCACTCTAGAGTTGTTCTTTTAAGAAATTTCCGATGGACTAAAAATGCGATTTTAGAAAAGTGGAGAAATTTTTAAAAACTAATGTGAAATTAAACGTTAACAGAAAATTCTTGAAATATCAGATATTAATTAATTCGTAAATGATATTTTTTGTAGGTTTTAGAGAAAACGAGCTTCCAGACCATGAAGGAATGTGACGATTTAAAGAAAATACCTCAATTCGTCAACAAAGATGTCGGCCAGCAAGAAGGGCTGTTTTTTCGACAAGGTAAGGCATTAACAACAAAGGATTATTTTTAATAAACGAAGAAATTACTAAGGGAATAAACATTGAAACGAAAACTTGAGAAGGCTTAAGAAGAAATTTTGGGAAGTCAAAATTTAGGAATGACGTTCTAATGTTCAAATGAAATAACACAAGTCTTGGCTCTACTCTGGTACACGCCCGTGTTATTATTATACTTTGCATTTACTCGTAATCCATTTTATGTAATGTTTAACTGTCTTAATTCATTGATGTACGCTGCTGAATCGTCATGAATTCAAATAACATTTAATGTATTTTTAAAAAATACCCTTATGTGTTAATTAAATAGTTTATTTCCCCTCAGGCAAATCTGGGACGTGGAAAGACAAATTTACGCCCGAACAGAAGGCTAAACTCGACGCGTGGATCAAAACAAACTTCACCGTCCACGGAATTACTTTCGAATACGAGTAATGACGACCCATCGCTGGTGGGTCTGTAGTGTTCTCCCCCAGGCTGCAACACGCTTCGGGCAGACTTTGAGATATCTTTTTCGTGACAGGA